>JAKCPI010001231.1:0-55207 GCA_023213315.1 Euborellia annulipes
GGGAGGCACTGACTAGTCTAAGGGGAGGCGCGAATATTGGCCACCAAGATCAATTTTCCAAATGATTGCTAGTTTTATAAATAAAATAATAAAATTTAGAAGATTCTGGGACGGAGATTTTCCTTAATTAATATGAATAAAAAAAAAAATATATTTTTATAGAAATAGAAATTTATATTTTTTAGTATTAAAAAAATTTTTGATTTTGTATTATTTTATTAAATGTGTGTGTGTGGGGGGGGGGAGGGGGTCATACGATTAAATATTTTTAAGGGAGGGTAAAGTTTGGAAACCACTAGCCTAAAGTAAGACTCATTCTAGAAAATTATACTATGTGTAAAACCCAAAGGCGGATTCAGGGAAGTTTTTCAGGGTTTTAATTTTTTCTGACTAGACGCGAAGCTCGCCGAAGGCCATTGTTAATTATTTTATTTATTAGGATTGGATTAGGGGTTAAAAAATTGAAAAAAATATTTTTTAAATTTATTTTAGCTAAATCGAAGCCAAATAAATAGAAAACTTTCAAAAAATAGCGTTGATTATTATTTTGATTAGGGGGGATGAAGGGTTGATTATTTAAGATTAAGAAAGTCCTTGGAATATTCCAAATCACTTGTTGATATTTTTTTCCATCTCTAAATATAGTTAGATAAGAGTAAAAGGTATTTTTTTTATTTTTAATAAAAAGGGAATTGTTATTTTCATCTTTTTATTCCTATAATAACAGAGAGACGAATTTCTCATTCAGTCGAGTCGAGCGCGTGGCGGAACGACAGGCGCTGCTCTTTTTTTTGTGTTTAAAGTGAATCAAAGTGAATAATTAATATAGTGTAACCCACCCTGACCTCACCGTCAGCCAACACACCCTCTTGAGTGTCTTATTAAAGGTAATTATTATGCATTTTATCGTTGAAAAAAAAAAATGATAGAAACAAATAATTTGACTGCGAAAAAAGACTCTTGAATATTAAATTAAATATTTTATATTTCACTAAGGGTAGAGGGTGAATATAAGCTTTTGAAAGGGGGAGGGGGAGTGTAGGTGCTTAATATACTTTTACACAGGGATGGATAAAGGGTGGAAAATTAAAATAAAATAATTTCAAAATAAAATAAAAATTAAAAAAATTATTTATAAATGTATTCTAATTATTTTGAGAGTAATTTCGCGGTGAAAACTCGCATTTCCTTTATGAAGGCATTAACCAGGGGGGTTAATGCCCCATCCTCTATAATGTACAAAGTAATTGATGTTTTTTAATACTTTTACTAAAAAATGAGTGCATTCCGTTTGAGTTAAAATTTATATTCAATATTTAGCAAATAGTATAGTAGGATAGAAACATTTTAATGTCATTCTAAAATTTCTTATTACTGGGGTGGAATTCATTTTTGAGAATTTCGAAACTCTCATAAACAGATAATAATAACACTGGGTAACTTAGGAACCCATCGAATCCCTTGCAGAATTTTGTAAGGATTTTTTTCATTAGGTAGAAAATTAAGATATGATTAGTCCACTTAGAATTTTACTGGGGTGAGTTACCGCATCTTTTTGTATATAGAACTAATCTCAATTCGGATTTGAATTTTTACTTTCTCTTACCTATATGTATAAGTTAATATACATATAGATAGAGAGAAAGTATTCTATGTCGAGACTTTTGATGGATATACACGTTTTGAGGTCCCCTGGATCAAAAAAAAAAAATGGTTTTCGCGACATGGTCTGTTTGTGTGTCTGTGTGGGCTCAATTTAAAGCATGAAGGAATTGAGCTAGGAGGTTGAAATTTTATATTTAAGTTAGGCACCCCCTAGAGCGTGAAAATAAGATTTGAGAAAAATATTTTTCTTCAGGAATGAAAATTAGAAAAAACGAAGCCAGAATTTTTTCTTTAAAAATATATTTTAACAGGTGACGTTTCGGCTTTAGTCAAAGCCATTCCCGGAGCTGTTAGTGGTCTTCCGAAGATGGCTTTTACCAAGGCCGAAACGTAAGCTGTTAAAATATATTTTTAAAGAAAAATTCTTGGTTGCGTTTTCTTCTAACTTTCATTCCTGATACAAATTCCACCAGCCATAAAATACCCTTATAACCAGCGTTTTCCAAACTGTGAGGCGCGCCTAGTGAGGCGCGAATATTGCCCAGGACCAATTTTCCAAATGATTGCTAGTTTTAATATAAATAAGAATAAATTAAAAAATATATTTTTATATAAATTTATATTTTTTAGCATTAAACATTTTTGTTTTTGTATTATTTTATAAAATGGGAGGGGGTAGGAGGCGTCATGAGATTAATCATTTTTAAGGGAGGCGTGATAACATAAAGTTTGGAAACCACTGCATTAAATAATAACTAAAAAAAAAAAAAAAAATTTAATCTATTTATATTCTATACGTATATCGGAGAGATGCAATGAAATTCTAAAATACTGAAGGTCATTGATTTGAGTTATTTATTTTTTATGACTGCCCCTCAATAAAAATTAAATTTGAGCAAATGGGGCTCCCTGGGGCGCCGAAATGCCTCTTTGAAATTCAGGCGCCTTTAAGAGTCTCTCTTTTATAAGAAGCCAATCAAGAGCTGTGGCACTTAACACATCACATAACGAACACGCGAGCCCATGAACAAAAGAACAAAACTGATATTAAAATTATTCACAACATTTGAATAAAAATAATCTATATCGCTAATTTAATCGCATTTTAAATTATTAATGCTTTTTTTTTAATTCCAAAACAATCCATATGAATTAATTTATAAACTCAATTAATGTGTGGGATAATCTCTTACGGTACCAGACTAAATTAACAATAAATTGAAGATTTTTTTTTATTTCTATGCATCTGAGGCTTAAACTTCGTTAATTAATATATGGCTGTTATTCAGTTGTCATAATCGATGGGGAAATTAGCATATTTTAACGCTCTTAATCTCCAGGGTGATTTTTAGACTCTTATATATAGTAAATTTAAAAAATTAACCGCACATAAAATTATTTTGGCCCGTGGCTCAGAGAGAATACATTAGCTTCTCGTGCCTAGGGCTGCGGGTTCGCTTCCCGTCCCAAGCGAGAAATTTCATTTTAAGTGGCTACCAATCATTTGAAATAAATAGGGATGTGGTCTAAATGGCCTTAGATGCCGAAAAAACCTTAAGGGGGTTCAGGAGCGACGTCTAAACGTACTTTCAAGATTAGATGATTTATTTAAAAACCAACTGTCAAATTAGTTAAGCATTCTTGCAATAGATGGCAGGCTAGTCTAACAGACCGATATAGTATTAGCCTATATCTGGCCTATATTTATATATTTTTATGCTTTTATAAAAGATACATAATATATAATAACATTTATTTACATTTTGTCAACCAAGCGAATCATACAAGATAGCATTGAGCTAGATTTATTTTTTTAGAAGGAATTTTTCTTCATTCTATTGGATATTAGTGGAAGGGGTAGAACGAGCGTTCGCTCACTTGGTGTAAACGCACCTTGAAAATAACTCTTTGACGAATTTGAATGGGAATATGTAAATTTGTTGCTTATTATTATTTTTTTTTTATATTCATACTTTACACGTTTTTATTGAACAATTTCAAAAATTTTAAAACCCATATATAAAATAATCAAAGTATTTTTTTTTTATATTGTTAATGAGAAATCATTAATTTTTTTATATAACAGAACAGTTATCTGATAATTTGATTTAAATACCTTGACATATATAATTTAATCACGATAAAATATCATGTAATAGCATGGAAAGGAATTTTTATAATACTAAATTTTTCAAGCGAAAATCCCCCCTGATTTTTTTTTGTTTTTGTTTATTTATATTTTTCCAAAAAGGATCCTGACAAAAAGAGAACGGAATGTTGTTGCATTCGGAATGACTTGGCAGATCTCTTTAAATGATGTTGCCGTTGTTGTTGTTGCTGTTGTTCTTGTTGTACTGGGCTTATGATCACGGAAGAGATCATACTAATAAATAATTTCGATCGACTGGTTTTTAGACATAAACAAAATTTCCTTCCCTTTTTTCTTAAACATGCTCTCAGGCCCGTTTTGCATTTAGCATTCCATATAAAAATCAGGGAGGAAGAAAGGAAGAAAGATCAGGGCTGTTGGAAAATTTATGCGCTACATAAAACATAGCACATGACTACTAATCAGCCTAAGAGCGAGTTCTCTTATTTTTTTAATGGCAAAAACAAACTTTTTTTTAAAGAGAAAAACTTTACAATCCCGCTCTGCTTTTTACTTTCTCTAAACTATAATTATATGTAATATAAGTAGAGAAAGCATTTCGATCTGATCAAAAATTCAGATATTGAGGATTTGATGGAATTATAGTAGAACCTTGCTTAATAACGAGTAATTCGCACAAAACAATTGGTCAAAAAAATGATTTCCTTAACCAACAACGTTTCCCGTAACGGGGGGGGAGGGGAGGGGGGGGCCCGGGTGTTGGGGGTGTTATTTTGTTTTTTGGGGGGGGGGGAGGTGTTTTTTTTATTAAAGGGTGGTTTCACAAGTATGATTCTGGAACGAATTATGCTCGTTTTGGGATTGCACTGTACATGTCGAAAATAGGGTCTCTCTTAAAATGGTCTGTGTGAGATCAAAATTCTTTCAAGAACAGAAAGAGCTAAGAATTGAAATTTTATACCCCTTTGGCTTTGAGTTTTTCGATTTTATCAAAACGATTTTGATTCAAATTCATAAATCATTTATTTTTTAGATGCTTTTAAAAAAATATATACTCTTAAAATACCATCAGAATTTGTTTGAAGCACACTTTACTCTCGTATTTCATAGAAAAGATGGAGAAATATTTTCGATAGTAACAAAATATAAATATTTTTATATGATTTTATCTTTTGGCTCTCATTTACTATAGGAAACTAAATATCAGTATACATCACAAAAAAATCTCGTGTATTTTTAAAATATTTATACCAAAATGGGTTAAACCGATCGGGGATATATATTTGAGAGGCATTAGCAAGCAACAGAGTGAATGACAAGAAAGAAAAGAAGAAAAATTCTACATTATTCCAAGGAAGGCGTTTGTGAATGAGGAACTCCAAACTGAAACGTTGAACGCATTTTAAAAAGACTTCATTGTAAGAGTTACATTCCACGATTAATTCCCACCCAGGCCGAAGATGATCCCAACAAAAGAAATTGTTGACAACATATTCCAAGGGCAACAGGGGACAGAATGAAAACATACAAAATTTTCCTTGTTTAATTTTAAATTAAACAAGCAACCATCGACTCTAGTTAAAACATGATTTATAATTAGGTAAATTAAAACTCTAAACATTAGATGATATTTTTTTTTTTAATTTTTTATCTCTCAACAGAAATTAACTCCAATAACAGAGAGACGGAGAAACATGTTTGAATTTTCACGGCAAGTGGGATTTGAACCCGAGTTGTATACCAACTCTAGATTCGTAATCTGCAACTTATCCGATTAGCCAGACCAACCTAAATAATGTTTAAATATTGGTATAATCCCTTGATTTAGACTCTTGGTGTGTCATCTTTCGGTTTTTGTATCACTTCTAAAGATGACACCAAATGTCGAAATATGTATCAAGTATTTATATACTACCAATAAATAATATATTGAAATATAATGCAATATGGTCATAATTCAAAGATCGCCCTTATTGAGGGTCATTTGCACAGTAAGAATAACAAAAAAAAGCTCTATTATCTGGCAGAGCGACATATCTGTGCTTTTCATACTCGCCGCAAAATATCTGAATTTTTTGAATCTCAAATTTTCTTAAAACTTCTTTGTTGATTTCAAAACTGTAACATTTCATTTAAAAAGAAGCTTTGTAGAAGATGTACTAGTGGTATTTTTCAATAGTAAATAATTAATTTGTATAGCTACCATTTTTAATTCGAATTTCTATATAAACACGTGTTAAAATTTTATTTTGTCTCCTGAAAAAATAAAAATTTTGAGAAGGATGAATAAATAAAATCCGGAGCTGATGATCAGTCAATTTATATGGATTAATTCCGTCCGCTATAGGTCAATGTTTCGGACCCAAAACGACTCCTTCTTCAGGACCGTATGGTTAACAAATAAAAAGTACATTTCATGGATTACATATATTTTTTTTTAAAGGATATTTATTTTTTTTTTTTATATATATAATAATGGTATAAGTGAACTCACCATGCGGTGTCAAAAAAACAAAAAGCCCTCAATTTTGTCATAAAAGCTGTGTTTAATGTCGCTAGAAAACATGTGGTAAAGGCAATGGTGCCAAACCAAGAATGATGATTTAATTTTGAAAGCAATGCCTCTTATTTATTTAGAAATTTTGAGTTATGACACTCTTGCAGCAAATGAGCGATATCCCTTTATGTATTTATTTTTAATTTACCTAATCTTTAATTAATTTTCTGTTTTGTTTTATACATATAATCTTTCCTAATCACATATTTACGCTAAAAGATCTAACTTGGTTCCAAACCACAAATTTGATGCCTTTGAAAATTTTTTGTTTTAACTGAGCTACAAAAAAAATCATGGCATCATAGATTTGCAATATTTAATAATAGCTGTGAGAGGGCAAAAATCCATCGATAGTTCTGCTAGTGAACTAGACCTTTTGCCCTCTTTCTAATATAATAAAATAACCAAAATGGTTTGAAAAGTTTTCCAATGATTCACAAATAGGGTTAATAGATATGAACTTCGATTGAATGAAATACGCCATCATCTATCCATTAAGAAACTTCTTTTTTTTTTAATGGATTCTAATCATTTTTGAAAGAGCTCAACACATAGTCTCTAAATCGTTAGGCAACCAGCTCATCTATTCAGCTAACAATCGTTTTATTATTTGTTTTTTTGAGAGCTTTTCTCTCCTAGTTAATGTTTGAGAGAGAATTCCTCTAAAGCAGTTCATGTCCTCGATAAATAAGAAAAATTATTCATTACTCATATAATGAATGCTTTTTGAATATTTATAGAAATAAATTCCTACGAGATCAATTAAATTATTTGAAAATAAATAAAGGAAACAAAAATAGTAATAGGAAATAAAATATGTTTGATTATTATTATTATTTATGTGCGATATTATTTATTCGAAATTTGCAAGCTAAATTAATTAGCTGATGCAAAAATGAAAACAAGTTTTTATTATTTTTTTTTTTTTTAAGCATTTAAATGTTTGTACATAGATAGAAATTTTATTATGCTTTTTAAAAGGGATTGGAGAAAAAAAAAGAAATTCAAATAAAACATTCATAAATTTCTTATAAGGATTTGAAATGGCATCGAAAAATTGAAAGAAATGGAAAAAGTGTAGAGACCAAGATTTTACTTTCGTATCCTCAAGTTTTTTCTTTGGAAATAATCGCTAAATGACTGATCAGCCCAGTTGAGTATCTTGTATTTTTAGATAAGGAATGAGACAACGCTAACTAAGTGCAACGTGATTCAGGAAATGCAACAAGTGGATACGGGCCTTAAAACTCGATCACGTTCACTCTTCTCTTAACTAATATCGACTTGAATATATAATCTTCGTTAAATGAATAAGAAAATAAAGTTAAAACGAATGGGATCTAAAAAATCTGCGATTTTTTATTATTTCGGTATGTTTGGCTGCCTATACACGCGGGGCTACTTAGAAAACACCTCAATCCCGAGGATGGAAAAGGACGATTTTCGATTTTGGAATCGAATGTTTTTCGATTCTCGGAATCAATTACTCATTTCTGAAAGTCAACTTTTTAAAAACTCTATAACTCGTGCTTAGGAGATACTCAGTAAATATTAAATATATTTATTTATTTATAATATAAGATTTATTAAGTATTTAAACATTTTATTAAATACGCACCCACAAATATTGTTTTCACTATTTTTATAAAATAATATCCTATCCAGAAATTGCACGTGATATGGCACCGAACATTAAAATAAAATATGAAAGTTGAGTTTCAAAATAAAACATTGCAACTCGAATGTAAAAAGTCGATTATTTCCAGTAAAAGATCGATTCTTGACTAAAGTCAGAGTCGACTTTTCCATCCCTAATCCCGGCCGGCTTAAATAAAATCACTTGTATAGAAGTCCCAAAATTTTTTCTAATCTATATACACAAAAATAGAATAAAAAAAAAAATTCGTAATTATTAACTAAAGTCATAAATAATATATGTGTAAAGATCAATTTCAACACTTATTTTAAAAATATTTCAAACTCTTCAAGCTCTAAAATTTGTTGGATTCATTGCTGATGACATTTTAAAAATATAAATAAAATTTTAATAGCAAGTTGTAAAAGACGTATAGGCCTACGGATATATAAAAGTCGTGGTGAAAATTTAACGCTGACAAGTCATGTCACCGCAAATGTCAACAGAATAAAAATTAATTTTCATGAATTCCATTTGGAAAAGACAAAATTGGATTAAGCAGAGACAATATATAATTAATTTTAAGGAGCAAGATTTTGATGTAAATAATGCTTTAAGCCTCACTCATTGTTCTGATCCTTTGTTAATAAAGCAAATGCAATCAAGGACAAAAACTTCCCTCTCAAATAACTCAAAACTTCATCCAATTGAAATAATTATATTACTCGTATACACACACATGCGGTATTTCATTATATAAATTAACAAAATTAGCTCACCCTTGTCAAAAAATGATACTACGACGTATTGTTCTGAGGAAGAGGATGATGGGCGCTCAAAACGTCGACAGATAAATTTGATTTCCTTTTATTTTTCTTGACTTTTTATTGCATATCAACATCAGTATACAAATTGAAAAGTTTTAGTGGCTTAGAGACAAGGGCGGATACAAGGGGAGGGGGTAAAGGGGGTAATTACCCCCTGAGATTTGAAAAAAATACTTTTTTTCGAAAAAAAATGTATTTTTAATGTAAAATTTTAAAAATTAATACTTAAAAATTTGATTTGTATTTATATTCTGGCAAACAAGTACAAAATGCGCCCTTAAATTACCGAAATTAAGAAAAAAATTGTGCTGTGCGACCAGTCACTCCAGATTACCCCCCCCCCCGAGAAACACCTCTGGATCCGCCACTTCTTAGAGATAAAGCATCATTAGCTTCTGGTTCTAGAACTCGAGCGTTTGCGTCCCGTCACCGACGAAAAAATTTGTTTCAATTGAATTGGCTATCAATCAATTGAAATAAATAGCTACGGTGTCTAAAAACTTCAGAAAAAATTTAAGAAAATCTTTATTTTTTTAAATAATAATAAAGTTCAAAGTGGCCTGGAAATAGAGTCCCCGAAATTGTTGTGATACCAAAAACGAAACGACGGAACCTCGGATAGGTGACCTCGAGGAACCAGCGTGTGGAACGCCCCCCCCCCGGGTTTCCATCGATATAATACAATTTAATATATACTGTACTATATATCTCTAAATGTCCTCAGTAGCCGAAACTTAAAAAATTAATTAATTAATTAATTAAAAGCTCAAAGGGAATAATTAAAAATTATTTTAAAGAAATATTAAGAAAACTTTGTACTTTCTATTCTTTTGATGATAATAGAAACGTACTTTTAATCCATTTTCTTAATTTTTTTCCTGATATAAATATTTTTTTTTTTATGATTAGATAAGATTATTTTTTTTATATATGTAAATTATATATCAAATAAAATAGGAAAATAACTTGAGGGAAGCTCGTGTATTCAAGAGAAATAAGCCTAATTATTGCTATTAATTAATTAGGCGCCCACTTAAGAAAGAACAAAAAAAAAAGATTTGAGTGAGATAAAATAGAAAAAGATAATTTTTTTTTTTATTTTATCAAAAATAAATTAATTCTTCTTATCAATGAATTTTTTTTTTTGTAAATTATTGGATATTTATGGAAAAAAATCTGGTGTGACTGGTCGCACAGCACACTTCAGCAAGAGAAAGTTGTGTACTGTGCTTGTCACACTAGATTTTTTTGTGTCGAGATATATTTAGTTACCCTTAGCACCTAAGTTTCAAATTTGACCACGCGATTCATAGATGGCGCCAGGCTACGAATGCATCCATATTAGTAAAGTGTATTTCAAACAATTTTCTCGAAAAATTTGGCTGATATTCTTTTTAAAGAGCATCTAAAAAATTGTTGATTTATAAATTTTAATAAAATCGTTGGAGCGAATTATGTGAAAATCGCAAAAAACTGAAAAAGTACATCAGTAAAGTACTAGTACTCTTTGGCCGATTTTGTTCAAAAGCTTATTTTCACCCCTGAGATATTTTGTTTACACCAATTTGCGGGGACCCACTTTTTTGGACTCAGGGGACCTCAAAACGTGTATATCCATCAAAATCTCAACATCGAATTTTTGACATGAATTCAATACTTTCTCTCTATTTATTTCATACTTAGGGTAAGAGAAAGTAAAAATAAAAAATCTGGTGTGACTGGCGCACAGCACACAACTTTCTCTTACCTTCGGTAATCGAAAGTTGTGTTCTGTGCTTGTCACACCAGATTTTTGTGTCGACATATATTTAGTTCCCGACAGTACGGAACAATTGAATTCAATATGTAAAATTTATAAGTATGGGAAAATATTTATATTTTGTTACCATGGGAACCATTTCTCCTATCTTTTCTATGAAATACAAGAGTAAAGTGGTCTTCAGAAGATTTCAATCGCAAAATGAGAATATACATTTTAAAGAGCATCTAAAAAATAATTGATTTATGAATTTAAAAAAAAATCGTTGGAGCAAATTTTGAGAAAATCGAAAAAAACTGAAAAAGTGCATCAGTAAAATACTAGTACTCTTTGGCCGATTTTGATTAAAAGCTTATTTTCACGCTCCGGGTAGGTGTCTAACTTAAATATAAAATTTCAACCTCCTAGCTCAATTCCTTCATGCTTACCTTCGGTAATCGAAAGTTGTGTACTGTGCTTGTCACACCAGATTTTTCATAAATATTCAGTAAGTTTTTTAAATAATTTATTTTTCACTTTTTTTTTTCATTTGTTTCACCATAATTATTATTTTGTCATGACTCGTAATTTATGAGAAACGAGGAAGAGAGAGAGAAGTCGAAAGCCTCCTCTAGTTCTGTCAGAGAGGCCATTGATTGAGAAGAAGATGCAAAAGAGAGAGATGAAGAGGGATGCTGGGGGTCCCCTGGGAGAAAGTCTCGTTTGTGATGAGCGCCAATGCTAAATTTAAAGGGTGTTATTTTGAACAGAGTCGCCGAAGCCGTCGTCGTCGTTGACGACGTCGCTGGGACGACCATCATCTTTGGAAATTGTCCTTCGGAGACATCCATCTATTCGTCTAGACAGACCGGACCATCCCACTCTTTAGGAATTTTTATTATTTATTTATTTATTCCACTTTTAACACTACTGCCATCCCATCCAAGCGGGGAATCTCTTTAATCAAGTTTCTCGATAGACTTAGTAAAATTTTTATTACATCAAGATGGACAACCAATTAGATGACGTTTCCTAGTTGGTTCTGCCAGACAGTTACACACTATTTAATTTTTTTTTTTTCTATTCCTATCAGAATATGGACGTTTCATCTTTGAATAAGTGATGTGTGGGCAAATATAACAACCTGAAAATATGTTAATTATAAAGAAACCAACTAATATTAAATTATTTATCATCTTGATATATTTATTTTATTTAAAAATAAATCCTTTCAGAAATAAAATTCTTTTATCTATAGAGAAATGAAGCGTTTATTTTTCAATTAAATCAATTCAAAATATTCTGAGTTGGATACTAATTTTTTTTAGTTTCTCTAATCCTATATATATAGAGAGAAAGTGTTGCGATCATGTCAAAAATTCTATGTCGAGATTTTCTCAGGCCCCCTAAGTCCAAACAAGTGGATCCCGCAACATAGTCTGTCTGTGTGTGTTTGTGTGTTCAATTTTAAGGGTGGAGGAAATGAGCTACGAGGTTGAAATTTTTTATTTAAGTAACACACCCCCTTCGAGCGTGAAAATAAGCTTTTAATCAAAATCGGCCAAAAATTACTATTACTTTACTGATGTAGTTTTTCAGTTTTTTCGATTTTCTCAAAATTCGCTCCAATGATTTTAATTAAAATTTATATAAATCAACTATTTTTTAGATACTCTTTTAAAAAACATGAGTAAAATTTTTCGAGAAAATATAAATTTCGTAATGTAGTAGAGTATTTATTTATTTAGAATGATCGATCTCATAATTCCAGAAATCTTAATCCTTAGTAACAATGATGGCTTAATTTTTTTTCATACCATTCTTTATCAAAATTTTAAAATCCTTACCTCTTTACCTCTTGCTTCGATGTCTTTACGAGAGAGAAATTGACGCCCATTGCTCCTCTTTTCTCTGTCATAAAGAGGCGAAAAATAATAAATTAAAGTTCAGTAGTTGCTTGTTTCCTAAATTGGCAGTCATTCGATTGTTATGGCTTTTGAAAGATGAAAAAATATAACAAATTTCTGACAAAACGAAACTTTTACTTCAAATCATAGAACGAAAAAAATTAATAACTAAATTATGCCTTTGACCTATGGCTCAGATGTAGAGTATTAGCTTCTGGTGCCGGGTTCGCATTCCGCCCCAGGCGACAAAATTCATTTCAATTGAATTGGATACCAATCAATTGAAATAAATAGGGGCGGGGTCTAAATGGCATGAGATGCCGAAAAAGACCTTAAACAAATTAAAAAAAATATATATAGACTATATGATTATTCATATAATTAGGAAAAACAAAAGAAAAAAGAAATCTTTATAATAAATGTTTTGGCAGTTTGTGCTTTAAAATGACGTAACGTGATTCGAATAATTTAAAAGCAACATTTGATTAAATGAATGTTTTTTTTGTGCTAAAATCTATTTACTATTTGCAATTCAAAAGGGGAACAAACAACATTGGCGTAATAAACGTTTAGTAATTGAAATTTATAAATCTACAAAATTGAATGGAATATTAATTAGTGATTATAAAACTAACTTAATAATTTTATTAACATTAAAAAACTCAGAAAAACAAGGACCAAACTTGAAAATATTTATGTTGGATATATCCACCTGTTGTCTATCAATCACTGATGTACTTCATTTTTTCTTTGATGTGTGAAAAACTGATCAGCGCCGTTGCATATTTTGATACAGAATCAGACCTACGTGAAGTTAGTAGCATTTTATATGCAATGAAATTAGCAACGTATGGGAATGATTGTAGGCCTATATATTGCAAACTTCATTGCCTATAAAATGCTACTAACTTCACGAAGGTGTCCCTTTAAGGTTAGTTCACTTGAGTCGGAGCAAATGCACAGTACCTGAAAACGACTGCAGAATAAGTAGTCGACACGTTGAACATTATTTGTATTTTTAATAAATAATTAATACAAAATGTGGTCTATAATTAAAAACTTCCATAATTATAAACATTAAATTAAAAAAAAAAAAATATTTGTTTTTTTTTCCTCATAAAAAATGTAGATCATGAATTTTTTTGACGTGTGAATTTATTATTTTTTCACATTCACCTTCAGGCATCAAAACAATATTTCAAGATTCTATCTTCATTTTTATTTTTTATTTTTTTTGTTTTAATTGAATTAAAGATCATAAAATATGCTAGGTAACAAATCGCCTTCATCTGTAGATTTATTAATACATAAATCTCCCATGTGCCAAAGTCACGTTGACATTGAATCCCTCCCTCCGCCCTGACCTGAGGGGGGGGGGGGATTTTGGATTTTCTTTTTTTTTTTCCTGATATTGCCAATGTCAATTGCTCGTTCACGAGCGACATGTTTCCATCGCCCATGACCTCATCATTATTCTAATAGTCTCTTCTCTTCCTCTTCACTCACTCCCTGATAGAGTCATTTCTTCTCTTCTCCGATATGATCTATTCCTTTAACAAATAATTTATACTCAAGGATATATTTAGAAGTAAAACAAAAACATCAAAGTTGACAAGACCATATAAGTGATGCGAAAAAATAAATCTTCATAGAATTAATAAACCTTTTTTAATAAATATTTATATAACTATCCACTCTGGAGGTATCTATCTATCTGACATCTTTATAAGTTCATTTAGAAATCATCTGAAACATAAACAATTATTTTAAATCGTCTTTATTTCGTCCATTGATACTTCTCTTGGGCCTATATAAAACTTGAATTCGCTTCTTTATCAAAGCTGATGTCCCGGAGCGGAATTAAGAAACACTACTAAAAACAATAATTTTCCAAAAAAATAAACTCTCCTATCAGAGACAGAAGGACATCATAACCTAATTCTTTTTGATCCGTCTCTTTTTCTGTATCTTCGAAAAAGTTGATTAATGAAGAATAGAAATGGCGGTGGTGATGATTGAATAAGGAGCTCAATAAGGAAGACAGCTAGCAGAAATAAAAAACTTTTATATTATTTCATCGAAGTTTCGGGAGCGGGTCGCTCCCATCTTCAGGACTAAATAATTGTCGCAAAAGAGATGGAGAAATTTATATTGTATACACAACAACTATTATTAACAAAACATATGTTGCGCTTAGTCTTTAACAAAATAGCAATTGTATGATGTATTAGTAAATTACACATCTTAACAGCCTAATTATTTCTATTTTGTCAAATACTATGCGCAACATACATTTTGTTAATAACAATTGTTGTTGTATACAATATAAATTTCCCCATCTTTTTTGCGACAATTATTTCGTCCTGAAGATGGGAGTGATGCCCTCCCGAAACTTCAATGAAATAATATAAGTTTTTTATTTCTGCTGGCTGCCTTCCTCATTGAACTCCTTATTCATAGTTGATTAATATTACCTTCAATGCAATGAAAGAAGATTAGAATAATAAATATTTAACTTCAATAAACAAATGTGGAATGGCCTCATATATAAACCTATATTAATATTTAATGGCGTTCAAAAAATTTCACAGTCCTGGAGGAGAAAGCCATGCTGTTCTGGGTTTCTTTCTTTTTACTTGAAGATCGTATTATTTACTACTTGCTAAATCCTGAGACGAGAAAGGATATTCACTCCCATATATTTCATGATCAGAAAATTACACACCAATAGGCAAAAGAAAAAAAATTTGTTCTTTCTGACAAGGGCGCAGAGACGCCCCAAGCAAAAACTGAAATGACGTCACTGCAAGGGCGTACCGCTGAGTCCCAGTTTTTATAAATTAAAGCTTATAAAAAATTATTTTAGAACTTTATTAATGAGGAAATCCATTATATCCTATCGAACTATTTATTCTTAGATAATAGAAAAAGAACTCGAAAAATTAAAATCTTCAGCTATGAATAATAAATTATCGTTAGCTGAAAAGTACTTTTATCACTATAATATTTTTGATAGAAAATTCGATTTCTGCCCCTCAAAGCATTTCGAAACGCTGCATTCCATTCATTCCTGTTGAGCTTGTAGCTCACTTACTGACGTCATGCGGGAACAAATAATAGGCGCCAAGCGACAAGTGTTTTTGTTTATTTTTTCGGGAAAAGACCTTCCCCTCTCCCCAAGGCGCTATTAATTTCTGGCGCCTCTGTATATATTTTTTTAACAATGTTTTATTATTGTTTTGATGATCTCCTTTAAACCACTCAATTTGACTTAATTATTTTTTAGCGCATCTTAAAAAATATTATCAAAGACAACAAGAACCTCTTGACCCAATTTGATTTTATTTCTTTTTAATTGAAAAAAATTTTCAAGCCGACTTTGAATATATAAATAAAGTTATTATTTTGAAATCAATTGAATCCAATGATGATTCATCTTGCGAACGAAATAAATAAAAGATTGAAAAGAACGAAAGAAAATAAATAAATAAATGCACCGAGGGTCAAATTGTAATAAACAAAATGGCCTCTTTAAATGAAGATACATGTGCCATGTTCAATTGTTCAATATTTGAACGCGATATAATTCTCAATCTACAAATATTTATGTTTAAGGACTGATTGGTTGACTTGTATGATGACTTCATCAAAGCGTCAAGGATTTTCTCCTTCTTCAAAGAGACAACAAGTTTATAACCCCACGGATCAGTTAAATAATTTATTATTTAAAAATTAAATAAGTACATGAAATGCAAATTGACGACGGCTTTTTTCATTTCTCTTTTTATCTTTTATTATTTATTATTTTTTTTTTTTTAAGTTAAGTAATTAATTAAAAAGCAAATTGATGTTTTGTGTCTAAATCACGCCAGACAACGCCATTGCGATTTTCAACCCTATGAAAAAAAAAAAATATTATTCAAGGAAGTTAAAAATGTATTTTATTAATTTTAATTTTTTTTCTTGATTAAACTAAATTCATCAAAAATCTCTTTACTTTTTTATGTATCACACTCTTATAGATTTTGGACTTCAAAATAAATATATCACTCACTCACTCAGACAAATATTGTAAATATAGGTTGTCGTTTTGTTTATATAAATATCTGTAAATAGATGATATAAAAAAAAATATATTCTGGCCGGAAACGAAAAAACAAACAACCTCTCTATATTATTAATATTATTTATAAAAGATTATAGATTACAAAAGAGAGTTGTATTAATATGTTTAGATTGACTCTTATCAAAAAGAAAAAAAAATGATGAGACCATCGCCTGACTTTATCATACATACGTTGCAAAAACACTAGATAAACATCATATATCCGATTAAAATATTCTTCTGGGCTTGCTTTTAAAATGAAACCTGATAATAGCTGAAAACCTATTAACGACAAACTCAGGCATGTGGAAATGCATTGCATATAATATTATTAATAGAATTACAAGGTTCTGAAAAGACATTTGAAAAAATTGTTTTAAAAAATAGTCCAAAACAAACTTTCTGATTGAAGCGATCTTAACGCCATCTCTTAGAAATAAAATAAAAATAGCTTTTGTCTTTACTTCCCTTCCTTTTAAAGAAAAAGACCGTCTATTTTATAGCTTCAACCTAACAGGGACTTCATTTTAGTTTTTGCTTGGAGGGGGCAAACATTTTTTGTGCTCCTTAATTTATGTATAAAAATATATAGGCCTACCTTTATATTTTTATCTACCCCTTCTTCTATACTAACTAATTTATAAAGAGAGTGTTTGTATGTAAGGGCTAAGCTCAGAAATTAGCAAACCTATTTTAAAATTCCGGATAGTCAAGATTTAATAACTTCAAAAATTTTGGACTTTTTTTTAGTTTTTCGTTTATATTTCGTAAACTAAGCATATTTTGTTCACTATAATCCAATGCGAAGTTGTAGAGCATTAAATTTGCTAAAATTTGGTCTACATGAAACGAATTTGTAGACCAAATATTAATCGAGATATTCCCGGTCAAATTTAAACAAAATTTTACCTTTTGTCTTGAATTTTTTTTTTTTTTTTGACTCCTTAAAAATTTTACATATCGAGAAAATTTGTGTTAGTAGTGCTTAGTTTACTAAGTATAAGCAAAAAACTGAAAAGTCCAAAATTTTTGCTCCACAATCGGGTATTCTTGCCCCCCCTCCCCATTTCCGATGCCTATTATATTATATCTCAGACTATTTATTAAATTTATATTAATTAAAAAATTATATATTGATATATAACTTACTTTATTATTTTACCATTTTCTTCCAAAACCTTGGAAGGGACAAAAGTCCCCTCTGCCCCCTCCCCCTCCTCCAAAAGACGTCCCTACAACCTATGACTAAAAAATAATTTTTTTCTTGTTCGTTTGTTTCAGAATGTCATTTTGGTTCCCAACTGAGAGAACTCGGCGCCATTTGGTTCCCGGATTTAGGCCCTCCATTTGGCGTCATGTATTGCATCAGATGCGAGTGCACCCCGGTGAGTACCTAAAAACAAATAGAAACTTATATGCAAATTATCGGTGCAAACTAACAGGAATTTTATTATATTTAATTTTATATATATATATGTTTAATTATGAGCGATTAAATTAACATAAATATGCGAATGAATTATATAAATTTCACAAATTTGTCATCAGATATAAAATATAGAAAGGCGATAAATTTCCTTGTGTCTAGACTTGAGAAAATTACTCTTTTTACTATACTATAAAATTTTTATTTAAATTAAATTAATACCTATAAAATAATTATCTAATCTCTTTATAAACTCTGTCTAGTCAGGGTAGACAGGGGTGGAGATGTTTTTTAACTGAAAGACAATAATCATTTACAGGAAAAATGTGTAGGCTATATCATGTCGATCTAATATTTCATTAAGATTAATGCAGGAAATAAATATTTTTTATTTTTTTTTTCTATGTGAAAATGAATGAATTACTTTAATATTGTCAAGAGTTTAATTAATAGCTGTGAAAAAAAAATAATCTGCGCATTTAATACTCAACATTCTTTAGACAGGTTTTTAATATCAAATTACCACTAAAAATACAAAAATGGGGATTTTACTACACTGTATTTTAACTATTTAATTTTTGTAATTTAACTATCGTAAAGTATTAATACATTACAGCCAGTTGGCGAAAATAATTAACTATTCTCGCCAACTGGCTCTTAGAGACGGAGCCGAAACGTCATTCTGGTACGGTTAGTAATAAAATAAATAAAAATTTATTTGGCTGCTAAATCTGGAAGTTTTTGACCTCACCTCAATATTAATTAATGTAATAAAAAGCAATTATTAAGAAATTTCTCTATAGTACCCGGAAATAACAGGTACAGTGAGGGACAATATTAAGTCCCACCCATGCGTTTTCTACTTGTGATTATTTCATTGTTTTTAAAAAAATATTATATATTTTTTAATGGAAACTTTCATGGTTCAAACCTAGAAAATTTCCAATAAAGATTTTCATTTTAAAAACAATGAAATAAAGACATGCAGAAAACGCATGGGTGGGACTTAATATTAACCCTCAGTGTACAGTACCTAGAAAAGGAGATGATTCTACATGAAAAAATAAGACTTTTTTCCTATAAACTTAATATGCCCCCAGACGCTTCGTTTTCAGGATACAGCGGGTCAAAGTTGAATTTTTAATAATGAATAATAAACATAAAATAATAAAAATAATAATAAACAATAATAATTATGAACATAAATAGTGTAGAGAAGCTAAACATTGTATCTCAAACGGTTCTCGAGATATTAGCAAAAATTCAACTTTGACCCCCTGTATCTTGAAAACGAAGCGTCTGGGTATATTAAGTTTACAGGAAAAAAGTCTTATTTTTTCATGTAGAATCATCTCCTTTTCTAGGTACCTGTTATTTCCAGGCACCCTGTATATATAGATATGAGTTTTGTTATCATCAAATCAGCCACTCAGAGGTCTTTATATTTTAAAGACTTTTAGGACCTTTAAGACCTATATTTATTATTTTACTAACATCAGAATGCATTTTTGTATTAAATATTTATTAAAAATATATAAATACTATACAACGTTTCAACTGCTTATTCTGCAGCCGTTAGCACTTGCAAGTGCACAGATTAAAGGTGCAGAATAAGCAGTTGAAACGTTGTACAGTATTTATATATTTTTAATAAATATTTAATACAAAAATGTGGTCTATAATTAAAAATTCTCCTAATAATAATATTTCAAACCACAAAAGCTTTAATAACACACATGGGGTGCAGGGGGAGGCGGGGGGGCCGTGCCCCCCGGCTAGTCCTAAAAATTAAAAAAAAAATATATATATATATATTTTTCCCATTGGAAATTTTTTTTTAACACTCCAATTCACTACATTAATTTAATTTTTTTAATTTATTTAAATAAATAATTAATACTCTATGTAGATATTAATTGCAAACCCCCTCTTCGCCCTAACGAGGAGTTGGCCCCCCTAACAAGAAGTCTGCTACGCCCAGTAAACACATCAGAATGCATTTGATAAAAAAAAACTCATGCATTTAAAATAAAGTACTTTGCGAGACCCGAAGGGCAAATACGCGATCCCACCTGATGAAGGGAAATATCACGTCATTATTTACAGTATCTAAAAGTTAAATCTTCTCAACTCATTATTTGATACCACTCTTAACATTATTTTAACACTAACTATATCAATATTTAAATAGGCCCTATTTTTGAGTTTCTATTTACCATAAAATAGTAATTTTTATTTAATTAACGTTCATCTCAAATTTCAAAAGACCTCTCAACTCTCTCCTTATCTTCCAATTAACGTATGTTGCGTCCAAGATGAAAGAGAAGGACAATCGTCATCTTTATGCGTGTTTGATTGGTTCATTTCACCTCCCACCATAATGGTTTGCCTAACCATAATGGACAAACATTGCTTAGTATCAACTCTTCAAGTGGAACTGAAGTGATTTTTTTTTTTTTTTTAATGAACTCTTCTTTTGCTGTCCTGTTAGTTGTTCATTCAACTTTCTTCTTCTTAAAACTTCTTCCCCTACTATCACTAGAACTACTCTATCCATTCATTAGTATATTTTATATCGGTATCTTGGATCTTTTGATGCTTTCCTTTTAAAATAATCGAGTCTTCTCATATTGAGAGAGGAGGTGTTGTAATCATTCTAATTTTTAGATAAGAATAAATTTGTTTTTTATTTGTATATTAATCACAAATTTTTTATTTTATATTTTAACCTAAAAAAAAAAAAAAAAAAAAATTAATATTTATTTTTTATAAACAACCAACCAAAAAAAAAAAAAATTTATTTAAAAGTGAAGGGGAGGGAAAAAATAATCCCCCCCCCCCCTCTTTTATTATTTCATTTTTTAAAAAAAAAAAATTAAATTTAAAAAAAACTAAAAAAAAAAAAACCAAAGATTTTCATTTTCCTTTATAATAACAATGAAATAATCACTAGTAGAAAACGCATAGATGGGACTTGATATTGTCCCTCACTCTACTTTTTCAATTTTTTTCCGTTTTCTCAAAATTCGCTCCCAACGATTTTTATTAAAATCCATAAATCAATTATTTCATTTGGTAGAAAAAGAGATCAACACAGCTAGTTTTTATTTTATTTTATTATCAAAACCAGGGCCGACGTTTCGGTCACATATGGGACCAATTTAACCTGGCCCTGAAGATGGTCCAAATGTGACCGAAATGTCGGTCCTGGTTTTGATAATAAAATAAAATAAAAACTAGCTGCGTTGATCACTTTTTCTACCATTTAAGTTCAATATTAATCAACTATATACCTGTTTCGAATTATTTTTTAATTTTCTTTAAAATGTATATCTCATTTTGCTCAAAAAATTGTTTGAAGCACACTTTATACTCTTGTACTTTATAGGAAAGATAGGAAAAATGATTGCCATGGTAACAAAATATAAGTATTTTCCAATGTTGACAAATTTTACATCTTGAATTCTAATTGATCGACTGTGCCTTGTATCCCAAGGGTCGCGGGTTTGGATTTCAGGCAGTCCGATTATTTTATTTAAGCCATTTGGATACCAAATAGCTTAAATAAGAATGCCTGGAATCAACGGTTATCGTCAAAGTCTTATATGGCCTGAGTTGCCGAAAAGACTGTGTGCATTTGTGTGTGAGTGTGAGTGAGAAAAAAGTGTGTGTTAAAAAAAAATACAATAGATCTACCGAAACTAAATAAGGCTTTATCGAAACCAAAAATATGGTATGACAAGCACTTAACACAACTTGCAATTACCGAAGGTAAGAGAAAGTTGTGTGCTGTGCGATCAGTCACTCCAGATTTATAGGGTGTAGATTTATTTATTATTATTTATTTTTTTTTTTTTTGAAAATACTTACAAACTCCCTAAAAGTATTGAATAATTACAATAACATCTCCTCTTAAAACAGCACTGATTTTATAAAATTTAATTTTTTCACATATTTTATTGATTCTATATTTTTTTTTTAAATCATGAAAGGAAATGGTAATTGGCTCCCTTATCGAGCGGTTTAATTAAGGGTCTGTTGATATTCCCAATTTGTAACCGAATGAGTTTACAATGTTAGTACCCATTGGCACGCGAATGCGAACGCAACAAGTCGTCGGTTTCAGATTTGCCCATAGGACTTGAAAGGCGGTTTTTGTCCCCGGCATTTCTCCTTCTCTTTCTCTCTCACTCCGGCATTTCTCCATCTCTCTCACTCTTGAAGTTGTCCGTGTCAATGGCCAGCGCGGGGTCACACACACGCCCATTGCAAAGGAAAACCGAAATGTTACCAAAACAACGCATATCTTCACTAATTTATTTAAATAAATTTAAATTATTTTATCAGCGGTTAAAATTAACGTAACAAATCAGAATAAATTCGGAAACTTACTAAAAATTAATGTCAATTAAAACCTTCTAAAGGGTTTACATTGAAGTCACGATGCAATATTTTTTTTTATTAGATAGCGACAATGATTAAATTGATTATATATGAATAGGAATGTGTAGACAAAATCAATTGAAATGAATGTATGACGAAAAAGAATAGAAGAATGGCGAGAGGGTGGGGTGGGGGAATATCTAGATGTGTGTGTATAGAGAGCTGTTTAACCTTAATCTGACGTCAGTGACATTGAAAGGCAATTAAAGGTTTTGTCAGGAATCGAATCCGACATCACCAATTTATGTAATAGGACGTTAGACGCCGATGATCCAATCACTCAACTCGACTCGTCGTCTTCATTATTCTACTAATGATATTAATCAAACAGAAACTCTTCAAATATAAGTGAAATGTTAAATAGAAAAAAAAAAAATTTATTCTTTAAATATTTAAATTGATTAATAAAATAAAAGAACGAAACGCTTTTATTTAATTTGCTTTATTTGAAGTCTTGTTCTCTTATTTGCACATTTTTTTTCTTTTTTCCATATACTTCCCGATTAACTAGAGATGCGAAAATTTTGTATAGCGGTCGTCCACATATTACGTAACGCCTTTTTTGACGATTTTCTAGTACCCCCCCCCCCATGTCATAGTTAGTCGCATACAAACAAACCCCCCTACAAATATTATGTCACAATATAGAACTACCCCCACCCTCCCTCGAATAAAAATAAATAAGGTGGATATCTGAGTAGATCTTGTAGTAAGGAAGAAAGAAAAGAGCGATTGCAGCTAAGTTTATTTCGTTTAATAATCGCTTCAAGCCGACGTTTCAGTCAGATATACGACCATCATCAGGGCTGAAGCGTGTCAACAAAATTCCTCAAAATGTCGAATGGCACAATTGTGTAAAATATTTTTTGCTATTTTATAAGGACCAACAGGCTATGCGAGTCAAAGTTAGATTAAAATAAAATAAATAAAAAATTTCTTATACAATATCATGGGCGTAGTCAGACATCTTGTTAGAGGGGGGGGGGATATGATCCAATGAAAACAAAAAACTTTAATTTTCTCAAAACTGGGTAGCTGGCGCTTGACACACTAATGCGTAACAGGGTCCATATAAGCTCATTTACAAAAAATTCTCAATTGGAAAAGTATATATTTGTTTTTAATAGATAAAAAATTTTCAGGGCAAAGCCAGGGGGGATTGGCATGGCATGTATCAATATTTGTTTGTCACTGATATTTTTTTTTTCTTTTTAATAAAATAAAATTTACATATTCTCGCCAGTCGGCTCTGATGATGCCCTTGAAAAGCGACCGAAATGTTAGGTATAAATTTAAAATTTTAGCCTTGGCTGCAAAATCTTGTCTATTTATTTTTTAACTCCATCTCATCGTAATTTATTATTATAATATATCCTAATAAATTTAGTAGAATATTTCAATTAATAAATTTTTCAATTGTATTTAATAATAATTAAATAATTAATGTTAAAGTACGTTTATATGAACCTTCAAGCTGACGATTCGATAGATAAAATTTTCAAATGTCTTAGCGAAATAATTCATTTATTAAGAGTTGGCCCAGCCTCCGAGAAACCATCTCGAGAAAATACAAGATGTGGATTTTATAGCTGGATAATCGTTGTGTAAAGAAAAGAATGGCAGATATTATTTCATTTATTAAGCCCTGTATGCTGACGTTTCGGTCTTAGTTAAGACCATCCTCAGAGCTTGCGGGCATATAGCCCTTAAAGCTTTGACGATGGTTTTAACCAAGACCGAAACGTCAGCATACAGGGCCTAATAAGTGAAATATCTAGCTGCCATTCTTTTCTTTACTCGAGAAGCTTCAAAAAAAATATCCCATTAGTTTTTTTACCCCTTTGTATTTTAATATTCACACTATAATAAGATAATAATTGACTGGATCTAGTATTTATTTTTTATTTTATTCTTTTTATTTAATAAAACAACTTTTTCCTCTCTTGTGTATAATATTTATATATAAAATTCCCATGCTTGTTTTTTAGCCAATTCAAGCTGATGCACCTGTTTTTGTAAACAGTGGGATTCAATTTTTTTCTTTTTTTTTGACAAGGATAAATGACTTCTGGATCCTTGATAGGGGATTAAAGAGGGACAGATGGCCAGCCGGGACCATTTGATTCGAAAGAATATTTCATCTCGAGCTTGAAGTCAGTCCATGGTCACTTTTAATGGCCAATTTGCACTTGGACTTTTCTTCTCCAAGCGAAACGAATTTTATATGTCTTTCTATAAAACGCTTGATAGACATTTAACTAGCCGTATAAAAAATTTTTCTATGAACAAATTCAATTTTTATATTGTTATTTTAATAATTAATCATCTCATCATATAGCAAATATTTCATAACTTTTTTCAAACTTTGAGTCTTTTTGTGTATCTATTTCTGATTGTTTGACGAAGTGGAAGCAGAAACTGTTCACCTATTATTGCTAAGAGAGATTGTGTCGGTACTAGCCAATCAGAAAGCTTGTTTTAAACTGTCAATATCTGTCATTGGTCTTTTTGTGTTTTTTTTTTTTAATTTTTTAATATGTTCAATTAATATTTGATAATTTTTACTTTCTTTTACCTATATATTAATATGTTAATATTTAAAGAGAGAAAATATGGTTTCTTGTAAAAAATTGGAGGTCGAAATTTTAATGGATATACATGTTTTGTTGTTCCAAAAAAAGTGTCCCGCAAAATGATCTGTTTGAATGTCTGTGAACAAAATATCTCAAGAACGAAAAGAGCTAAGAAGTTAAATAAGTTAGGCACCCTCCTGAGGCCTGAAAATAAGCTTTTGAACAAAATCGGTCAGTACTAGTACTTTACTGATGTACTTTTTTAGTTTAATTTAATTTCTCGAAATTTGCTCCAAAGATTTTGATTCAAAAAATCAATTATTTTTTTTTTTAATTGTGGCGCTCACTACACCTCATGGGAAAAATAGGAGAAATGAAGGCCTTCTATTTTTCTCTGTTTATAAATTTTACATCTTGAATTCTAATGTTGGACCTACTGCCGAAAACTAAATATATGTCGACACAATAAATTTGGTGGTTCGGACCCCAGACAGTCCTATGATTTTATTTAAGCTACTTGGATACCAAATGGCTTAAATAAGAATGCCTGGACCCCAATATACAAAGTGTGAGTGCTTTAAAAAAAAATAATAATAATAAATAAAAATAAATAAATTTGGTGTGACACCAGAGCACCACTTTTATTACTCAAGAGATAGTTGTCTGCTGTGCGACCAGTCACAGTCACACCAGATTTTTTCCTAACGAAGTCAGTTACTGTGTGAATGCATAATAGTGGCGAATTTTTTTTTTCCAAATTTAAAAAATGCCAGTCTTTCAACGATGTCGATTGCATCTAGATGATTTTTTTTATCCAGGATAACCACCCATTAAAAAGTAAAAAGAATCTGTATGATTTATTCCAAGTTATTTCTACCTTTTTTTTATTAAAATTCCTCTAAAAACCTGATTAATTCTCTTCCTCTGATCTCTGATGCTTATCCATTTGCGAATAATAGAAAGAGTAGGAGATAGATGATGACGTTGGCGACATTTCTTGTGAAATTTCGAAGATACCGGAAATATCAGAATAATACGTGATTTAAATAACTTATTGAATTATTCAGTGCATGATGATGAGAATTTTTTTTGGCAAACCGTCTTCTCTATCAAGATAAAAAAATTTCATTTTTAATTCAGTGAAAATAACCCCTCTTAACTAAGCAGCGTGAAATTTTTTTTTTATACCAATCAATCAATTTAATTAACAGTTCTGACCTTAAGGAAAATAACCTTGCTCTTATAGGGCCCCGTAGGCTTCGATTAAAAATTATATTTTGATAGTTAATATTGACCACGCCCCTTTAAGAGAAATTTCTAAAGGCAAATGGTACAAATTAACAATGAAAACTATCGCTTTATTATATATAAACGCTTTTTATCACTTTTGATATTACTTTTTATCTGTGTGAGTCAAAAGTTCGCTAGAGTTTGATTCAGTGCTTGTTATTTTAAATAAAATAGATTAATTAATTTGGGCAAAAATGTTTCCTGTATAAGTTAAGCAAATTACGAGTGTTTATGTTGGTTGCATAGCTTAAAGGCTTTAAGCTTGAGTTGTTCTCTCTTAGGCTGGACACACACCGATTGAGCAAAAATGCTCAATGATAAAACTTTTTTGACGAATCATGCTTAAAACTGTTTTTTCAAAGCTTTTAATATGGGTCAACGCACACCGATTAAGCAAAAGAAAAAATACAATTGACATTATTGAGCAAAATGTTTTCTCATTGAGTGTTTTTGCTTAATAGGTGTGGGTTGGCTTTGATCACATTGTTTTGTCATCGAGCAAATTTGAAGTTTAATTATGGACTCCCTGTATATATATATATATATATATAGATTTGGGAATTTTCGGGGGGGGGGGGGGGGAGCCCCTAAGGAGCCAGTGTGTGGAACGTCCCAGCATTACAATGAAAATTTACAATTTTTTTTTTTTTATTTATTTATTTTAAGGTCTTTTTCGGCAACGGATGGCATTTACCCGTCTCTATTTATTTCAATTTATTGGTAGCCAATTAAATTAAAATAAATTGTCCCATGAGACGGGATGTCAACCCGCAACCCTTGGTAAAGAAGGCCAATTTAATAAATGTCAACGAATTTCTTTAGGCTTATGGTGAATCTTTATATCTGATATATACTTTTTTCGTTTGATTCTAAAACACCCATACGGCTTGCATTCCAAAAGACTTGGACAATATTTTGACATGGGGGAGCCGCGGAAAAATTTGGATATTTATCAAAGGAACCAAAAAAAAATTGAAAACCTATGTTATTATATACTAAAATAAACCTATTAAAATTTTATTGCCTTTTAAAGATTACTTTATCTTATTTATAGGCCTAGATATTTTCAAAATTCTATCAGGAAATGCCAAATTTAGAGAGTGACAGACAAACACACGGACAGACATTTCCTAATTATCTATCAAGGCAAATAGAAAAAAAAAATATATTTTTTTAAATACTATTAGTCTACTCATTTTTTTCTTTTACCTTGTTTGTTTACGCCTATACCTAAGATAAAAGATGTTATTTATTTATTTATTTAAACTCAAAAATTTTCGGAATGCATTAATTTTTTTTTTTTTTTAATAAAAAATTCTTTTCTAATTGAAACAATTTTTTGTCCACTTTGAAAAAAAAAAACATGTTTAAAATCAATTAATGCAAATTAAATTGGACAAATTAGGACAGAGTTTAAAAACATACATTGAAATCACTAAAAAGGATAAAATAAATATAAGAAAAAATAAAAAAAAAAAGGTCAATAATAATAAATAAAACTCTAAGATAAGAAAGTATTTTAATGTGGATTCACTTTCGCCTCCTTGGTTCCAATTTGTTTGATATATTAATAGGACAGACAAAAAAAATATATATTTTTTTTTGTTCTTTTCCCCCTTACGTGTTTGTGTATTTGTGTGTGTGTATAATCATATGTAAATGAGCCTCTAAAACACCAATCAGCGATCCGTTAATTATGGCGTTATGTTCGAGCACACAAAAAAGACCTTGATAATTAATTCGTCGAGACTGGAGAAAGAGAGTGAGAGAGAGAAAGAGAGGGGGGAGGAGATTCAATTTCAAAGGGCCAAGGCCCCCTGGACCCCCAAGGGGGCCCCGCCATTGCCAACGGGTCCATTGGAGACATATGTCCCGTCCCCTCTTCTCTCCAAAGGAACACCTTTTTAATTTATTCACCTTTAATTACTTACTGATGACAACAAATTTAAGAGACTCTTGTATATAATTACTTTGAAATAACATTTATGTTTTTTTTTTTCTTTAAACCAACACTTTTCTCAGTGGAAAACTTTAAGTGAAAAGGAAATTGTTCAGTCAATAGGAATGTTTTGACTACTAAAATTGACAACTCTTAATAAAATTCATAATTAAAAAGTTTTAACTTCTCCATCCTAGTAATTTCCTATTTGTGTAATAAGATTTAACAAGATCTTCTCGTCTTTTTGAAATGGCCATTTGGTATTTACATGTAAATCAAATTTTATTATATCGATGGTAACCGAGAGACGTATCACATGCTGGTTCCTCGGGACACCCATCCAAAGTTCCGCTATTCATTGTTTGAATGCAACGATCTTGATGTACTCTGTTGCCAGACCCCCGATCGATTAATATATATCAACTCTATAAATGCTGTCTTTAGTAAATGAAATTGTTTGGAACTAGATAAATTGCTTTTTGGATATATCTATGTTAAAATAGGAAGGCCGGTGGTGGTGTCGGAAATCAAGAATACCGACACTGGTGTCGACCTCCAGAAGGGTTAACATGCTATTTTACCCTTTTTAATTGCTGAGAAGACAAACAAAGAATAGTGAATAGAGAGATATTGGTCCCAAAAAATCTTACACTGATAAAGCCCCTGACCTGGCTTACTCATCCGGAAAAGCAAACATAAAAAAAGAATAGCTCAAGTGAAATGAATTTTTATCAAAATACCTTCTTATTCTGTATCGTTAATACTGCTTAACAAAAGAAAATGATTGATAAGTTAAAAACCATATACGTCCATTAAAATTCTTTTCAACTCAAGTTCAAACCCATCTTATGTCATCTTTATTATTAGGGAAGAAACAAAATTTCAACTCACTCCCATGGAAGTTGCCGAAGTAACCTGATATTTATGAATTTAATTTAGAAAACATCTTTCGATAAGCAATTTCAATATAAAAAATTCTAAATTAAAAAGCCACGGAAATTCTTGTTAATTTCTTGATAGACCTAATAAAAGGAAGCCACCATCTCGTTAGTTTACAATGAATGAGGGATGAAGGCAGCTGAAATTAAAATAAAATTAGAACTTACTACTAAATAAATGTGTCAATTTGTTCTTCTCACTCAATTCTTATTAATATCGTCGACGTTTTGGCTTTTCCGTCATTTTTTATAATAACAATATATTTCTCCGTCCTATCAGAATGTTAGCTATCAAAATTAGGAATTTTCTTATTAATTACTGTACTTTCGAAATGACAATGGTTTTGATAAATTATAATAATTATTACCATTAAATTTAAATGCATTATTCCTAATTCAAAATCGAGGACAAATTTATTCCAAGAAACAGTTTGAAACAAATGCAGGTCATGTACATTTTTTATTTTTGAATTTGGCAGTTTCAAACACTTGACATTTTCTCTCAAGCCCTACAGACAGTTATGTCTGTTTATGCTGTTCCAATACAAATAACTATGGAAGCTGTTCTCCACACATCCTCCACTGATTCGTTTCTGATCCCGTCCTAAACTGGGAATATCTTTGAATTTTGCAGGAAAACCTTAAGGGTCGGTTTTATTATCCTCGTCGAACTGCTCAATGTTCAGGTTTTTAATTAGATAAATAAGGACAAACAATTTTTATGATATTCTTAATAATATTAATGATATTTAAATTTAGTTTTCCTTCTTTAGACCAGAATAAAAGTATTTTTCTTTTAGGGATAGATGGAACTAGAATATTCCGGATTAGAATTGATAGTGTAGGTATTTTTTCAACAATGAATATTTTGATAGACTTTTTGTCAAAAGAAAAAAAAAATCCGCTTCTTTCTCAATATGTTTGCTATGGTTTATCAACTCGTGTACTTTTTCGTTACTGGCGCCAAGGGGTGGTCCATTTCCTGTTATCCTGTTTATCCTGGTGTCTGATTGACCACGCCTGGGCGGATGTCCTCCGGGGCCTGAACCAAGGACACTCACACAGACACATAATTATCTCCGTCTGCAGACAATTTCTCAAGATGAGTTCGTGATCAGAGCTGCCATGTTTATTCGAAAATCGCAACCGTCTTTTTTTTCTTTTTTTTTTTTTTTTTTTGTTTAAATAATAATAACAATATTTTTTATATAATCTTAAAATTATACTACTATATATAAACACAGATCAAAAATGGTTATCAAGTTGTTTGATAAATAAATATTAATTTAATTCTACACAATATAGTATGAGTATGCATATTATTTTATGCATTTAGCTGATGTTTTGACCTTCAATTTGTAGCATTCTCAGATTTATTTTTAATCATTTGAATTAATAAATGATAACTCGTTAAATTATTAACAATCAACGAGACATAATTTAGGATAAGTTGGAGAGGCGATTACCCGAGGGGATAAAGCATTTAAGCTTATAGTCGAGTTCAAATCCACCTCATGGCAAAATATATTCCAACTCTGAGATTCCTCCTCCTGAGGAGGGAAACTGGAACCCATCTCATTATTATTCCCATGAAAGTTACTCCTCAGAGTAACACAGTGGCCACTAAATTTGTATCTCAAATAACTTTAATTTTAAAGAAACTTTCGATGGCGTTTTTTTAAATTCATTCTTATCAACTCGTGTACTTTTAAGGAAATAAAAATAAATTGGTTTTAGTAACTAAAATAATCAAATGACAGACATGACAATTCAAAACAAGCTTTCTAGTTGGCTGGAGCATCCCGATCTTAACGCCATCTCTTAGCCATAATAGTAGAAAGCTTTAACTACTTCCCCTAAAGATAATACTCGATTGTTAATTATTTTTTCAAATATTTGACATTATTGTGATCATAATTTTTCTTATTTAAAAGAATCTTTATTTAAGGTTTTTTTTTTTTTTTTTTGTTTTTTTTTATTCAAAATAAATTTTCCAATCATTGGGCTTAGAAATCTTTGATACCTCCGTCCTCATAGCAGGGCGGAGTCTTTATTGTAGATATTTAAAATTGATAAATCAAAATTTATTACTATTGTCTTATTACATGTAATTTGAACATAAATCAGGAAGTCGCCATACTCACTGTCAACGATAATTTTCAAATTTATCAAATTTTTTTTTATTTTTATTGCTCCCGACTTTTTAATGATCTTTTATTTATGAACAATATTAATCTATAATTAAATTCAATTTTGTATTTTTTTTTTATAGGTCGGTCATTTAAATTGGCTACAAGTTCTTTCCGATCGAGTTTATAAATAAAATTCGATTCTCAATTAGCGATTCGATTTGACCTTGGATTTCTTGTTAGGCCTCTCTTTTTTTTTGTCTTATTTGACATTCGGCATTTCTTTTTCATCTGATTTAATTTAATCATCTTCATTTTTTCACCTGAGAGTAGATCGCCATGTTTGTTCCTTTGTTGTTGTAGTTGCCTACTCGCCAGGGGCTAATGAGGTGTATAAATTCGTTCGTTTGATGAAATCTAAATGATCAACTAATTAGTGAATTTTACTAGTAAGACAGACCATGCATCCGGGATGAATTAAAAATACTTCTCTCTATATATGTAATATATAGGAAAGAGAAAGTAAAAATGATATATGACTACAACCAGAGATTTCTTCTTTAAGATATTTTTTTTTCTTCTTTAGGATTATAAATTAGCCACTCCACCCGCCGAAGCTAGTTTTTCATTTGGTTTTTCATAAGGCAAGACAAAACTCAATGCTTTCCAAAGGGCAAATTCTGAATTTTCTGGAATTTCTTGCTCTTCTCCTTTTGACAATTTGGCGACTAGTATATTTTTCCTGGACTCTCCATAACGTACTGCTAAATTTAATTTCAAAATTCCAACGAGAGTTGGCCAAACAGAGCGTGACAGACTGACGGACACTCCTCTATATAGATATAGATTCTGATCTAACCGATCATTTCAACAGATATTTAATATAATATTAATTATTAAATTGTTCCCTCCCTCCCAATTTTTTTTTCTATTTAGTCAGTCAAAAGCAAATGATAATTAGAAATTGACGAATCTCGGGCCACCTATGATTTCGGTTTTTTTTTTTAACCTTATATAAGCCATTTGCTTGTGTCTCCTTTTATATTGCTGCTTATTTTTTTTAAATGTACTGGAGAGAATTTTATTTCAAAAATACAACCATATTTTTTTTTTTAGCTTTATTTAATACTAGTTGCAATGCCTCTTCGGCCCAAGCAACGTTTCTGAAGATGATAGAGCTATTTTTCTTTATAATATAATTAATATTACTAGCCGCGGCGCCCGCCTCCCTGGACCCCCCCATCAGTTGGCTCGGGCCCGCCTAATTGTGAGAAGGCATCTAGTCAAGTGGGATTCGCCTTCCTGGCCCCCTCAGCTGGCTCGGGCCCGCCTGCGGCGGTCTCTCGTCTTTTCTTAATTATGAAGAGAAAATTATTTCAATTCCAATCCCATGCCTGCTTGAGGATTTGTTTACATTCATGGAATACACAAATGAAAAGAATACATAAATATTTCTCTATAAATTTCCTATGGGAGAAATCGTAACTTTAGGAATTAATAACTCAAAAAGTTATAGGAATTTCGGGATGAAAATAATTTTCCTATAATCCCTAGAAAGTCCTCTTTAAGTATATAAAATTTCATTTCAAAATTTCAACGGCAAGTTGCCCAAATAGAGCGAGACAGACAGACGGACATTATCGAATTATATAAATAGATCTTAAAAAAGAGAATTGGAATGGAATATTACAAGAAAAAAAAGCTATAAGACTATATTATAAAATATTTAAATGCATTTTGAAAGATTATCAAGTTGCTTTGATCAAGTTCATTTTAATTTAAATAATAAATTCATGAACGTAATATATAATTTTATATCCATCTTAAAATATTTCTAAGAACCTAAGATAAATATAAATAATTGCGAACACACAGACAGACAGACAGACACACAAGCACCGGTTGGCGGCGCCGGGGTCTTAGGTTCGGTGCCAGACAACTTAACGCTAACGTATGATAATTGAATGAATTATTTTAAGGGGCTGAGTGAGAACAAACTTATTCGGTTTCTAAACATTTTCAGGAAATGAAATTATATTTTTATTTAATTAATATAAAAAAAAATATTTTTAGCATCAAAAGAGTAAATTAAAATTTTATCTTACCATGATGAAAATGAAAGTATTATATAACTTTTGACATTTATTTTTGAATATGAACGTGACTCTATAAATTGTAATTGTTAGGCTCGCCTTCATTTTCCAAATTTTTTTGTCGTGACAACATCTTACAAATCATGTGTCTATAGCGCGGCCTGTTAGGGAGGTATGCACGGAAAAGTTTAGTGGCATGAATATCTCCTCTTTCTTAAGAGGAATATACGGTTAGAAAGAATGATTTTTCAGCTAAAGATTTCACCATTTATTTTTTTTCCTATTATTTCATTTTACCGCGCTGCGGTAAATTCTAATTTAAAAGTTTAAACCCGTGTATTTCTTAACCAAATTAATTTTTTCTTTGCGCGCCAGTTAAATCTTTTTCTTCTCAATTATATTTGAGAGAAATGGGGGGGGGGGGATTAAAACCCTCTGTAATTATTATTTTTCTACGACCTTTAGGCCGTAATTTTTATGCGTACGGACAGACAGACAGACGGACAGACGGACACCGGAATCTCTGCATAATTTCCCTTAGTACTACGTACAGTGAGAGCTAAAAACTAGTCTTTACTAATGGAAAGTACTTTTTTCCAATTTTCTCAAAAATTCACTCAGATTTCTTCCAAATTTTAAGTATATACTATCCGGGACCAGTATTATGAAATTAAGCTAGGTTTTGTCTTTGCGAGACTTCGAGTACTTCGAGTACTTTGATGTACTTTTTTAGTTTTTTTCCGAAATTTATCAAAAGAAAAACCACCGACCTCCTGCTCGGTCATCATCCCGGAACTCAGAGCCGAAGTAGGAAGAGCACAAGAAGAATTCTTTTAATGGAAAGCCAACAAAACAATGCTATTTATCTTCATTGATTTGATAACTGTTACTGATGATGAGAGCGGCTTGTACTCGAAACGTCAACGAAGATAAATAGCCTTGTTTTGTTGTTTCGTTCTTTTTTCAAACGGCATCTTTGGATTTCATTAAAATAAAATTTACTTACTTTCGAATAAAGGAATCTTATTTTTTTAGGATCAAATAACCAAATTTGGTAATAAAAAAAATTTTACACTCTTTTAAAATCACATAAAAAAAAATCTGTTGGAAAATGATCTTTCTACTATAAAATTATTTACCGAGGACTTTTTCCTTTTGTAAATATTAATCTTGGATGCCTGGGTACCTAAAGTGATAATAAGCAAATAAAACGTGTCCACTAATAAATCGTATCTATATGGAGAGAAAGAGAGGGCCGGAGGGGCCGGATCTCTTACACGGGCCCTCCCCCGTCCCCCTGGAGTATAATCACCCCATAAGCTTTAGAGAGAGAAGAGAAAAAAATAATAATAATAATAAAAATAAACATCCATATCCGTTTCAAATAAATTTCATGTCAATTAAGCTAATAAAATGGCTTAGCGTGTAAACAAATTATCTACTAATAAAACCAAATTTAGAATTCAAATTACAAGGCCAAGTTTTTAACTTAAATAAAAGCCAGAATGAAGAATATGTAGTAGTAATTTTTTTTTTTTTCAATTAACGAGAATTATTATCTCATTCGGTATAATTTTATTTCCTGTTTAAAGATAACTAATGATTTATATTCGAAAGAGACAGAGACAGAGAGAGAAAAAAAAATTTTATATGAATAAATTAATTGATTGAAACTTGAATTAAATGTATTATGTAGGTGAGAAAATGATTAATTTTTAAAAAAATAACATTATAAATTATTTTATTAGAGAGATTTTTTTTTTACATGTTAGCAAATCGTTAAAGTATTTAAACACTTGAGGTGTAAGATCATTACACAATTTACGGCAGTTTTCCCTAAGTGATCGGAATTCATGAAGAAGTCTATAGAAATAGAGTGAGTTTGGTGGTACAATACAATAAACTAAACTTGTGGCCTGTGAAAATTTAATTTTTTTACAATTTTCACGATTTTCTGATGCAGACGGTTAATAAATTTCGTCCTAAGGAAAGAACGTAGAAATTATGCAAACAAAAATTAACACATGAAACGAGTTTATCTTTTTGGTTAAATATATATCTATGAAAAAATCAAAGATTGTTTCAATTCTTAAAATTACTCTCAGGTCGTTGGAACAAAGTTGAACGAGTTTCAAATGTATTAAACAAAAAACAGCATGCAAAATTTTTTTCACGTTTTATGAAAAATTATAATAGCTTACTTTGTTAGTTAAGTTTTATTTCATGAAATTAAATCGCGCTTTGAGTTTTCCTGCCTTAAGAGTTGGCAACCAGACTTTATAAAGTTTCTTAAAATCAACCTTCCAACTAAAAATTATATTCTCTACCAGGTATTGATATTTAATTCATTAAAGGTAACTTAGAAGAGCACAATGATGCGGCGGAAACTCTGAGTAGCTCTGAAAAAGTAGCCAGTTTCCATCAGAACAATGAATTTTAAATAGGCCTACTATATACAGATATTAAAACTCCTAAATGGCCCCAGAAGCCAAAGAGAGGAAAAATTAGAAAAAAGAGAAATAATTCTCTCTTAGAAAAAAAATTAATAACAGGCCTAAGTTCAAATAACTAATTTCATGTTATCTCAGAATATTGATTAACAAATATGTTAAAAGGATCAATTTTCACTTTTTAAAAATATCTCATTTCAATGCAAATTATAAATATTTAGTTTTTATTTATTTATTCATCATGAAGTAGTTTAATTTTCATTAATGAAACATAAGCGGAACCGCGTCCATTAAAAAAAAAAAACGTTATCTCTCTCTCATTTTGATAAAAATTTTATAGACTTCATAAAGAATAAATTAAATATCTAGAAAGTAGAAACATTTACCTTTAAAAAAAATATCTGATTTCATTTAATTAGAAAAATAAATAAAAAATAAAAATAAGAAAGTTCTCACTTAAAATTGTAGATTTTTTTTTCTTTCTCTTGGAATTCATTCATGTCTTTGAAAAAAGATTGTTTTTTAACATAAGGACTAAAAAAAAAACTTTCTATTTTAACTATCAGTAACCATCAAAATCTCGACATCGAATTTTTGACATGAATCCAATACTTTCTATAGGCCTATATATTCATATATAGTAAGAAAAAGCAAAAGTACATTTATAAAGTAGCCTACTTGTATTCTTGTAGTAAAAAAATCTTAAATTCTACGAAGATCGATTCCTGTTAAAATATCAAAATATTTACCTAAATTTCTCCGAAAGAGATTTATTGCTTTTAAATGCCTGTTTTATTGCTTTTCTGAAAATTGCCATTAAACGAGTCTAGCCCCTTTTCTCTTAAATCTGAGTTGATTTCGCAAAAATTTAATGAATTTCAAGTGAAATATCAAAAAAATTGGGTTAAGGGAATTACTCAAAAACGAAAAATCTCTCTATACTCAAATTCTAAACTTAAGCTAAGTACTCATTTGGTAGGCGTCTCAAGGATTTTGAGTAAAATCGGTCCAAGAATACTAGTACTTTATTAGTGTACTTTTTTAAAAATTTTTCCAAAATCAACTAATATATCGATTTTGAAACATATCAACTAGTTTTATTGTTTAATTTTTATTAATTTAAGCTAATTTTTTTATATGAATTAGTGACTAAAGTAAATTTTATTAAAAGATTAAACCGAGTCAATAAAAAACCGAGTTGTAAAAATCACGACTAGGCAAAACGCTTTTTGGAAAATTCGTTAGAATATTTTTCTATACTGAAAAATAAATAAATAAAAACTTAAAAAATAATAATTGAAAGATAATAAAGGATGAAAAAAAAATAAGATAAAGTTCAATAAAAATGTAAACTTCCCAACTAAAAAACACAAAAATTTTCTATTCCATTATATTACCTGAAGTTGCCAATAGTCTATTTAAGTAAGCCATAAATCTTGAGGAGATTTTATCAAGGAAAGGAGAGGATCTCTCTCACACGTGTGTGGCAAGAGGAGGTAGGAGCTACTATCGATTCTATTTAGGTGGGAATAAATTTGTCACTGAAAAAGTCTGAAATAGTTCGAAGGGGTGAAGCGTCAGGCCGTCTCTCCCTTGGGCTATTTTCATGAAGAACGAGTCATCAACTCATGATCATTCTATAGACACGTCACCCTTTGTCTGTTGACATTTAATTCGTAACACCCTAACAAGTAGAGGATAATTTTGTGATATGTTAATTAATTAACATAAAATATAAATATTATTAATATCAATTGGTTTGAAAGAGCTTTTTGTGCTAAGGATGAAATGTCTGCATGCTAGGGCGTAGCCTGGAGGAGGGAAGGATGTAGGACAGGACTAAAATAAATATAAAAAAATGCCCCCTGGCTTGGTGTAGTTGCTAGCCTGCCTTGTAATTTTACTGCTACCTCTCCTGTGTGTGCATTTTAAAATATTCAGTAATTTGAAATTAAAAAAAAAAATCATTTTTTAAAATATATTTATTTGGTGGTAAATCGCCACAATTCCCCCACCCTTTCGGTTTTTTATATTATTTAAATTTTTAATTGAATCAAAACTTTTACTTATGCAAAAAATTTATATTATTTTTTCTTATTGTGATTGAAAAATTTGACTGTAGAATTGAAATAATGAAAATTGAGAGCGTGAGAAATCGCTCAGGGGCCCACATCTTGTGGGTACGTGGATGGCGACCACGAGCTACCCGAGCTGGGACAGGCAATCCTGTTCTTTGTATGTCGGTCTCTTCCTTCCTCTTTTCAACCGTGCGACGGGCCGGTCTGTTCTATTTCTTCCAGTCGTAAAACGCAGGGTAGGGTTGGAGGGAAAGAGTGAGGTCCGCCGACCCCGCATCGTGGGAATAGGAAGAAGAAGAAGATGAAGAGAGCGTGAGAGAGAGAAGTTTAATAAAATAAGAAATAAGCGTAACGCTAAGTGATATAGGGACGAGAAAAAAAAATATCCTCATACTGATATATAAAGCGCTAGCCACTGACTTCCGTTGTATGTGAATGTTAGTGCCGACGGCGGGCTTTGCCACTTTTATAATAACAGGTTCTTATTATCCCCCGAACTTTATTTTATTGTTTTTTTGGCCAAAGGAAGTAAATTTTAGTAGTATGTCATTTTGACTACACAAAATTTATTGTATTATTAATTAGAAAACTCCTGGAACTAAGGCGCCAGGTGTTAAATTTTTCAAAGAAATTTTATATATTAATAATTAAAGAATGCGGATCGTAGGCTATGAATAATTTTGCCGACCCCCATGATGAATAATTTTTAAACAGAACTAGCCCTAATTAATTTTAATTATGATTTATTCATACATTTTATGTGAATATTCTTCGAATTATCCATCACACCTTACATCTTACGAATAACTGATAAAGGTCATTTAGCCTCCTAATGTTTCACGCTCTCAATCATTATTTTCCCTTCAAATATAAATCTTCAGGGCGTTTTCTTGACGAGAGCATATGCCTAAATTTTTTATATTTATCTTTACTTCCAAGTAAAATTTTTATTTGGCTTTTTTTCACTTAACGTGCCTTTTTTAATGAATTTGTGAAACATTAATCCTTGAAATAAAAAAAATTATTATTTTCTAAACATTTTTAATCAAATTTAATTCATTTAAGATATTCTTTATTTGTAATTCCATAAATTAAAAAAAGTCGATCTAATTAATTAATTATCTTCCAGGTCAGGAGGTCATCAAAGGCATTTATATATCGTTCTATACTGTAGATTCATTCTTTTACTTTTTTATTTTCAACATAAATCAGTTAGCTTTGAATAATGAATATATAAAAAATGATATTAAAATACAACAATTAATAAATACGGTTACTATCTGGACAGCACGACTTTTCCCTAGTCCCTCGGGTCCTTCATTATATCAAAATCAGAAATTATTTTATTGGATTGGTTAAAAAAAAAAATAAGTAAAATAAATATATACATCTATTCATTTATTTACTAGCAAATTATCTTCTCTGATCTAATTCAATTAAACGTAAAGATTTATTACAGCTATAAACATTAATGTATTAATCTCGATATGAAATCTCTAATAATTTTTTTTTAATGAGTGATTTAATTCAAAATTCGCTCACGAGTTTATAAATTAGAAAATGAAATACGCCTATATGACTGATAAAATTTCTGGATGATCGTGATCCGAACGCTTACTCTATTATCAGTTAATCTCAAAAAAGGTTTTCATGATTGAATTGATAAAAATTGCATTAGATGACCGGTAATAAAATTTTTAAATGATTTAATAAGCATCATCTTAATAAAAATTTATTTCACCTTCCCAAGTTTTTATTTTTCAAAATTTTAATCTCATATTTGGAGAATCCTAAATTCATATGGGAAAAAATTTTTAAAATGTGTAAAAAGTTCCAAAAGGGACCGATCCCCTTTTGACTCAAAATTAACATGCAAATCCCCATAGGGATTTAACATTTTCTCTATGGAAGGAAAAGCCGGAAAATGAATTTGAAAAAACTGTAATACTAATCAATACATCAGTAAAGAATAGGCCCCACTCCAAAGATTGTTCCCGAAAAATTTTACTAATATACTTTTTAAAGATATTATAAATAGTTGATTTATAAAATCAATCATTTTTAATCAAAATCTTTAGAGTCAATTTTGAGAAAATCGAAAAAAAAAAAAAAAAAAAAAAAAAAACTGAAAAATATCTCAAAAACCACTTTTTTGGACTCAAGATACTTTAAAACATATATTCTCGACATCCAATTTTAGACATCATTTCAATTCTTTCTGATTATGTATTACACAGTTCTATATAGGTAAGAGAAAGTAAAATTAAACAATAATTTGATATATAGATTGTATAGAATTGTAGAAATGACTAAAAAATAATGACCTCCGTTTTCTCTCTCAAATTTGCCGGTTTATTATTTTCTAAGCCGACCCCTAAATATTAATAGAGAAATTATGAGTCATTTTAATTTAATTTTTTTTTTCAAACGCTATGAATATATTTGACAAGTGAATTGTGTGTTCATTAACAATATTTAGTTCTGTTTTAAGTCTGAACGCATACCGACTGAGCAAAAACGCTTTTCGACAAAATGTTTTTGACGAATCGTGCCTAGAACGGTTTTTTTATGCTTTTCTATGGGTCAACGCATACCGAGGGGGCATTTTGCCTTGTATTTTTGGGCATGATTCGACATCATTGAACAAAATGTTTTGAAACGTTTTGCTCTTGGGCAAAACGTTTTATCCAAGAGCGTGGTTTTGCCTAATCGGTGTGCGTTAGCATTAAGACTTTAACATATATATTTATATATTTACGTTTCAGGTCATAAGGACCCTAGAAATATATATCTTTATATCATGCTTATATCACTGGAACCACTTAACGGATAAGGATGAAACTTCGTAAATTTATAATCCTAGATATTCTTAAAAAGGAGGAAGAGTCTCAATGGCAAATGTTTACTTTTTTTCAAATGACTCTGGATCAAATATTTCATAACTCTGTGGAAATAATTACAACGTATCTTTCCAGCCATTTTTTTTTTTTTTTGGGATGAAGAGATAAATAAATTTCTCCAGCCCTAGAAATTTTATAACAATCCCTTGAAAATTTATTATATAAAAAAAAAAGCGGAAAAGTTTTACAATTTTTTGCCTCTTTTTTTCAATTATCTATGACCTATATTTAATTAAAATAATTGATAATTCATTTCTGCTTTTTATAGTCGATAGACTAAATCATTTATATCAATAAAAATAAATGAAAAAATTACAACCAAACATCAACGAATTTAAAGAAAACGGACAGACGGACGGTTTGGAGCTTATTTCCTTATTAATTATACCTATAAATTAATTATTTTAATCAATAAATTAAATAAAATTTTTGTTACCACTTTGAAATGCTCTCGAAGGTGTTTAAAACCTCACCATAGTTTTCCATCTATGATAAAATTTGCTGATTGCGTATTACGTGTTGTTCCATAATTGGACTAGAAAATTGCTACATTGCACATCTCCTCTTCCTTTTTTTTTTCATTACTTGTTTGTTCCCTTGAGAAGAGAATCTTTTTCTTTTTTACACTCTATTTTTTTTTTAATTGACTCTATTGACATTACACCAAATATAATCTGATTTATGTATAATATATTTTTATTAAGAACTTTGACATCAAAATCAATTAGAAATATTGATTATTATTTTGTTTATCCATTCATTTTCATGTAAAATTGACTAATTGATTAATTTATTGTTTAGTAATTAAAATTCCAGAGTTCATGTTGATTTCTGATTAAAATTTTCCATAAAAAATAATAAAAAAAGTTCGAAAGATTCATCATAAACAGATTTCTCTAAAATTTAAAATTTTTTTTTTGTCTTTGCATAGTTTTCTTCATTCGGGTCGTCATACTAATTAAAGATGAAAATCAAGTCTCTCTGTGATTTTTTGATTTTTTAAAGAGCTTTTTCGGAATGGGAGGCTATTTAGACTCCGTCCCTATCTATCAATATTTCAATTGATTACTTCTCCAACTATTATTGGTTGCTATTTCCAACCATGAGTAGAAAATTCTTTTTATGTTTAATTTCAAAAATATTTAAATCCTTTTTTCTAAGTGATGAAAAAAAGAAAAAAAAAGGCTCGCATAAAGGAAAGCCTCAACTCGGGTAACTCGTGATCAGCATTCGTGCACTCAAGAACTCACCCTTTTTCTGAATTCTCCATCCGCCCTCGGGGCTTGGTGTAGAGATTGGTCGCTAACCTCGTATACCAAACGTCGCGGGTTCGGACCCCAGGCAGTCTGATGATTTTATTTAAGCCATTTGGATACCAAATAGCTTAAATAGAAATGTCTGAACCCCCAAAAGATATTATCATATATAACGGATATCGTCAAAAGTCTTATATGGCCTGAGTTGCCGAAAAGACTGTGTGAATGTGAGTGTGAATGAGAAAAAAGTGTGAATGTTTTTTAAGAAAAAAAAAAAAAAAAAAAAATCCACATCCAATTTCCGATGAAATTATGACTCTTTCAAATTTAAAAAAAAGATACACCATATTGAAAAAAATAAAATTCCGATTTGTTATACAAAAACCGATTTAGATTTTTCAATTGAATTGGATACCAATCAATTGAAATAAATTAGGAATCAACTATTTTTTAGACGCTCTTTAAAAAGTATATCAGTCAAATTTTTCGTGAAAATTGTTTCAAGTACACTGATGTAGTATTTAAGATTTTTCAAATTCATTTTCCGGCTCTTCCTTGCCAATGTTAAATCCCTATGGGGATTTGAATGTTAATTTCGATTCAAAATCGGGTCCCCTTTAAAACTTTTTACATATTAAAAAAAAAAATTTCAATTCTTATGAAATTTGGTATTTATTTAGGATTCTCTATTGTGTATAAAATCTCCAAATATGAGATTAAATTTATGAAAAATAACCATAGTTTATTTTAAGCAGTCTACATTTAAAATACCCACTCGCTCAGGGGCCCACATCTTGTGGGTACGTGGATGGCGACCACGAGCTGCCCGAGCTGGGACAGGCAGTCCTTGTATGTCTGTCTCTTCCTTCCTCTTTTCAACAGGCGTCAGACCGTGCGACGGGCCGGCCTGTCCTTTTTCTTCCGGTCGCACAAACGCATGATAGGGTTGAAGGGGAAAAAGTGAGGTCCGCCGACCCCGCATCGCAGGAATCGGGCGAGGACAGAAGAGTCTATATTTAAAATACACAGAGTCTATGGAGATTTTGAATCAATTGACTTTTTTACTTATGAATCGCAATTGTCTAGTTTGCTATGGGAAACTAAATATATCTCCATCCAAAAAAAAAATCTGGTTCTGTGCGTTCAGTCACAACAGATTTTTCTTGTTTTTTGCAAGCTTTTTTTTCAAGTTGTATGCTATACATTCTACTATGTATAACTATTAAATAAATTTATCCTTCCTTTAATTACTTGAGCTCTATTTTAGTGGATAAATGAAGAGATCAAGAAAGTAAACTTGTGACTCGCCAATGTCGTTTGGCTAATTAATTCGTTTTTATTATCTATATCAGCTGTTGATAATTATTCGCAAGTTTGGGCCTTTTTTTTCCAGTCCATAAAATCGGCTGGTTCCTATCATCATCAGAGAAGACGCGGTGGCAATAAAAGCTACAATCTGCTTTGGATCAGAAACCGACAGACAGACAAACGACTTGCTATGCTCTCTTTTTTTTTTTTACTTGAGGATGTTGTTGTTCAATTGCGAAACGGAGGTCACCAGACACAAGAGTTGATAGAAGCCGGCGCCTGGCGCCCGCCTGCCAGCCTGCGCAGCGCCCACACGTTCCAGCCGAATTATTTTATTTATAACCGAGGGGGGGGGGAGCTCAATTGGAAGTACTTTATGTAAATGTAAACAGCAATTGTCATTTGTATCAATAAATGGATATTGATGGCGATTTCGACAACTAAAAGAAAGCCTCCGTTGAATGGTCGGCGACTTTTTTTTTTTTTTTTTATCAATCGACTCCATTAAATTAAGCATCTCAATTTATTCTTTCTCTCTCAATTAAATAGTGATCTCTTAGGAAATGGAAATTTTTTTTATATCGGAATGAGACAATTTATTTTTACTGTGATTGTAGTAATATTTTAAGAAGTTTGTAAAAAAAATAAAAATGAAAGAGAGATGTTTTTTTACTATCTCTTACCTCTATATATGTTAATATATATATAGAGAGAAAGTAGGCCTTTAGATTTATGTCAAAAATTGGATGTCGAGATTTTGATGGAAATACATGTTTTGAGGTCTCCTGAATCCAAAAAAGTGGTTTTCGCGACATGATCTGTCTGTCTGTTTGTCTGTGTTCAATTTTAAGCATGAAGGAATTGAGCTACGAGGTTGGAATTTTATATTTAAGCTAGACATCCCCCTGTAGCGTGAAAATAAGCTTTTAATCAAAATCGGCTAAAGAGTACACTAAACTAGTACTTTACTGGTGGAGTTTTTCAGTTTTTTTTTTTTTTATTTTCTCAAGATTCACTCCAAAGATTTTGACTAAAATTCAAAAAACAATTATTTTTTAGATGCTCTTTAAAATGTATATTCTCATTTTGCTATTGAAATCTTTTGAAGACCACTTTACTCCTTTTTTTTTCTAAAAAAAAAACAATTTTTTCCCATTCACACTCACATTTACACACACATACACACAGTCCTTTCGGCAACTTAAGCCATTTAAGACTATACGATAACCGTTATTTATGAATATTTCTTTTGGGGGTCCAGACATTCTTATTTAAGCCATTTGGTATCCAAATGGCTTAAATAAAATCATCAGACTGTCTGAGATCCTAACCCGCGATCCTTGGTATACAAGGCAGGCACGCTACCAACTACATCAAGCCCGAGGGCCACTTTACTCTCTTACTTCATAGGAAAGATAGGAGAAATGGTTGCTATGGTAACAAAATATAAATATTTTCCCATGTTTATAAATTTCACATCTTAAAATGTACCGTACTGTCGGAACCTAAATATATGTCGACACAAAAAATCTGATGTGACAAGCACAATACACAACTTTTAATTACCGAATGGTAAGAGAAAGTTGTGTGCTGTGCGACCAGTCACACCAGATTTTTTTTAATCTTGAAACAAAATCCTTGTCTCTACTCCAAGGGCATGTTTAGATTGGGATTAAATAAATTTCCCAGATTCTCACGCTACAACAATAAATAACAATTTTCGTAATAGTAGAATTATCAGGTGGGGACTTAATTGTGGCGCTCACTGTACCATCAATTTTCCTATTCGGCCCGTAGGGATATAAAAATGAGTTACTTCAATAATTAAGCGTAAAATCTTTGACTCTTATTTGTTTCAGGAATACAAAGAATAAACAAAATACTCTTTTTGATATCATAAAAACTAATTTGATAAAATTTTTTAATTAATTTCCCTATCAATGACTGACCTCGATGTTTTCATATTAATTATTTTATTATTATGATTATACAATATTATAATTCTTTTTTTTATATTTCTTTTATATAGCTTCTAAGGTTTTTTAATTAGCGAGTTTATTTTTTTGTGTAAATTTATCTTGGTGTAGCAAATAGGGGGGGGGGAAGGGGGCGGATAGGCAGGCGCCATGGCCCCTTCTAATCGCATGTTAATTGAGCAGTTGAAAATTGATAAAGCTTCCCATCGGTCATGCCATTGCTCGTCATTTCAGATAAAAAAAAAATCACAAATCAACATTGAACTATTTCTCAATTCATTTTTATTTTTTTATTATTATTTTTTTTTTCCCTTAGTCTACGTAAAAATAAAATTTTAATAGAAACTTTGAAATTCTTTTTTCTCAGATTGTGATAACTTCTGACATGATAGAAACCGATCATCATAAATATTAGAATTAATAAATTGTTTATATTTAAAGTTTATCTTTTTGCAAAAAAAAAAAGTGAAAAAGTGGATCTCAAATCCCCCTCCATAAAATTTTAATTATTTTACTCATTAGAATAGTTTGTTTGCTTTAATAAAGAAAGTTTTTTTTTTTTTTTTACATTTTTGTCTAACATGATGTAAGAAAGGGTCAGTAGTTCGTCTACGCGATAAAATTTATTTAAATTTAATTGGATAATTTTTATGAAATAGGAAATGAAAGCCTTAGAACAGCGTTTTCCAAACTGTGAGGCGCGCCTCCCTAGGGAGGCGCGAACTAGTCTAGGGGGAGGCGCGAGTATTGGCCACCAAAATCAATTTTCCAAATGATTGCTAGTTTTATAAATAAAATAATAAAATTCTGGGACGGAGGTTTTCCTTAATATATTAGACCGAAATCTCCTCAACCACGCTGACTTTTCGGCAAGGGTGTAGGAAGGGAAAAACAAAATGAAAAAAATTTTTTATTTTCCCCAATGAGTCTATTTCCTGATATTTCGAAGGCACATTTTTTTTTCCTTAATATATTAATTAAAAAAATATTTTTATATAAATTTATATATTTTAGTACTAAAATTTTTTTTTTTTTTGTTTTTGTATTATTTTATTAAATGGGTGGAGGGGGGGGGGAGGCGTCATACGATTAAATATTTTTAAGGGAGGTTAAAGTTTGGAAACCATTGGCCTAAAGTAAGACTCATTCTAGAAAATTATACTATGTGTAAAACCCAAAGGCGGATCCAGGGAAGTTTTTCAGGGTTTTAATTTTTTTTCTGACTAGACGCGAAGCTCGCCAAAAGCGATAGCATTGTTAATTATTTTATTTATTAGGATTGGATAAAGGGTTGAAAAAAATGTTTTTTAAATTTATTTTAGCTAAATCGAAGGCAAATAAATAGAAAACATTCAAAAAATAGCGTTGATTATTATTTTATAATATTAAGGGTTGATTAGGGATTAGATGAAGGGTTGATTATTTAAGAAAGGCCTTGGAATATTCCAAATCACTTGTTGACATTCTTTTCCATCTCTAAATATAGTTAGATTAGAGTAAAAGGTATTTTTTTACTTTTAATAAAAAGGGAATTGTTATTTTGATCAATTTTATTTCAAAACAAAGAGAAAAAGACAAGTCTCGTTCAGTCGAGCGCGTGGCTTGCTGGCAGGCGCCGAGATATTTTTTTTAGTTTAAAGTGAATCAAAGTGAATAATTAATATAGTGTAACCCACCCTGACCTCACCGTCAACCAGCACACCCTCTTGAGATTCTTATTAAAGGTAATTAATATGCATTTTATCTTTGGAAAAAAAAAATGATAGAAACAAATAATTTGACTGCGAAAAACGATTCTTTTGAATATGAAATTAAATAGTTTGTATTTCACTAAGGGTAGAGGGAGAATATAAGCTGTTGAAAGGGTAAGGGGGAGTGTAGGTGTCATTGAAAAAAAATTAGTTTTTTATTTTTTGTCTTTTTTAAACTCACACTTTTTTCTCATTCACACTCCACACTCAACACTCACACACACATTCACAGTCTTTTTGGCAACTCAGGCCATATAAGACTTTATTAATTAATGATATAGATGCATATTGGGGGTCCAGGCATTTCAATTTAAGCCATTTGGTATCCATTTCGGACTGCCAGGGGCTAGAACCCGCCACGTTCGGTACCAACTACACCAAGCCTGAGGGCATTTTTTAAAATCTTTTCTTAACTCACTATTATTTACCATTATATTCTTTCTATATGGCTTATATTTTTGTTAATCAAATTTCCTTAATATACTTTTACTCAGGGGTGGATTAAGGGTTGAAAATTAAAATAAAATAATTTCAAAATAAAATAAAAATTGTGTGGTTCGACTCCCGGCGGCACACCCTTATTTTTTTGGATATAATATTTAATTGTAAAAATTAAAATAATTATTTATAAATGTATTCAAATTATTTTGAGAGTAATTTCACCGGGAGGGCTCGCATTTCCTTAAGAGGGGGGGGAGGTATGAAGGCATTAACCAGGTAACCAGGGGGGTTGATGTCCCATCCCCTATAATGCACAAAGATATTAATGTTTGTTAATTACTATATACTAAATAGTTTTACTAAAAAATAAGTGCATTCCGTTTGAGTTAAAATTTATATTAAATATTTAGCAAATAGCATAGTGGAATAGAAACATTTTAATGTTTTCCTAAAATTTTTTATTACTGGGGCGGAATTAATTTTTGAAGATTTCGAAACTCCCCTAAACAGATAATAATAACACTGGGTAACTTAGGAACCCATCGAATCCTTTGCAGAATTTTGTAGGGTTTTTTTCATTAGGTAGAAAAGTAAGATATGATTAGTCCACTTAGAATTTCACTGGGGTGAGTTACCGCATCTTCTAACTTTCATTCCTGATACAAATTCCACCAGCCATGAAATGCCCTTATACCAGCGTTTTTCAAACTGTGAGGCTCGCCTCCCTGGGGAGGCGCGGACTAGTCTAAGGGAGGGCGCGAAAATTGGCCCCCAGTACCAATTTCCCAAATGAATGCTAGTTTTAATATAAATAAGACTATGATAATGATTTTTTAGCATTAAAAATTTTGTATTATTATATAAAATGGGTGTGGGGGGGGGAGGCGCCATAAGATTAATTATTTTTAAGGGAGGCGTGGTAACATAAAGTTTGGAAACCACTGCCTTAGAATGTGAATCATGACAGGATTTAATTTTGGGAGAGGGGCAAGAATAGAAAAAACATATAATCGAAGAAATTTTATAATAAGACTGAACAAAATTTATTTTATACATCTAATAAGTAACTAGAAAATTCTCGAAAGTAAAAGAGACTGTTTGGATATTATAATTTCTTTGAACAAGAGTGACGTTTCGGTGTTGGGTTGAGGATTCCTTTAGGACTCTAAGTTCAATCAGTATGAGTTATCCTTTCTAGAAAAATTTCTATTTCTCTCTTATATATTGGCGTCGTGAGATGATGTTTTCACTGGGTCAGACGTGCGTTAATTATAACGTTAGCAAAGCTCCATGAAAGTGGAATGCCCCTGGTTAGACCTTTTTCGAGTAGATCAGGCACTTGTGGCGCCTACTGTACTACAGGTCTCACCCAAAGACAAAAACGTCTTATATTGACCGTCCTTCTTTCTAAAATTAAGTCTTAATTAAAGAAACTTTTATTTGGACAAAAAAAAAAAAAATTACGAGCCCTCTCGCATAATTTGCCTACAATCAACTGTTTGAGAATTTCACTATTAAGTAATTAATTTAATTACTGTAATTTAACAGTGTTTTTTTACCCTTCAGATCCTAGTTTTTGGGCCAGAATCAGAAATCAAAGAAGGATGACATATTTGTGAAATTTTGTAGAATAAGACATAGTGGGATCAATTTTTTTTAACCCTTTTTGCCCTTCCATTCAGGGTTATGATTTTATTATAAAAAATTTTAAATTAGCCTACATTATACCGATGGTTACTGAAGGGCCTCTCTCTACTTGTTGATTTTTCGACATTAACTTGAATCGAATATTATAAGCTGCTGAATGAATAAAACATTTGCATATTTAATTTCAATAATTTGCTTTTTATATATAAAAAAAAATTTTATTTGCCCATGAATTATATTTTATATACAAAATTACAAGACATAATAATATAATAGAATTTTACAGTAGGTATTAGTACGAACTTGGCACGTTTATTGTTTTTATAAAATAGCATACATTTTTAAAAGAAAACAATTTTTTTCCTAAAAAACATATATTTCATATAAAATATTCCATTCAGCTGAAAATTTTTTTTTTTGCTGACCAGTGTAATTTTTAAACGTCATGGCGTTATCTAATTAAAGTAAGGGATGTTTATTTCGATTTTTCTTTTATTACTCTCTCCTCTTTAAATTAAAATATTTTTACTCAATTACAAGATTTCGAGAGATGTAGGATGTGCGTCTTATCTTGAATAAATAAACAGGTAGACATATACGGACCGATTAATTGATATGATTTTTTTAAAAATTATTTCATTAATAAGTAAATAGCTTTTATCTTTCAAAATGTTTCATATTTTATAAATATAAAATAAAAAGTAAATATTCATACTCTCCTATCGATAATTATCATTTCATTATATTTATAGTCCCAAGGTCTTTTTATTCTCAATGACAAATCTGGATGATATAAAAATTTGAAAACAAACCCATTTGATGCGATCCATAAATGGCGGTCACATCTTTTTTTTTAGAAAAATAATATTTTTTCCTCACCTGCCAATAACAATAAATTAAATGAATTATTTATTTACAAGCGATTATTAGCGATTTGTCCAAAGATGGCCGGCTGGGTTTGTGATTTCGTTTTTGTTTTCCTCTGGAAAAGGCAGTCAGGCAGTCGAGTGAGCTGAGATGATGTCCCGGAAAGGAGAGATGTTGATGTTTGTCGTTTTGCAGGTGCAGAAAAAACGTCGGATTGTGGCACGTGTCCATTGTCGCAATATCAAACATGAATGTCCGCCGGTAGCTTGCGACGAGCCGATACTTTTACCGGAACAGTGTTGCAAGGTATGCCCGGATAATGAAAAGTACAATGTGGATACTCCGGGGGATTCGGTGCCGGCTCAACCACCCTTGCCTAATGAGGAGGATGAAAGGAACCTGAGACGTAAGTTTACAAGTATAGCGAGTGTTTGCTTTGAAAAGTTCTTTTTTTCTATTTCTTTTTCACCGAACTCCATTCATGTCTGTAATATTTAATTCTCTCTATTTTCGTCAGAATTCGTATTTTTGATGCTCTATTTCTCGGAGGGGGAAGGTGAGTATTTAATAAATTAATCAATAATTTATTGTCAGAGGTTTTTATTACTGTTGGTTTACGATGTTTTCGGCATTCTTAGCCTTCTTCAGAACTTTTGTATAAATGTATTATTTTTTTAAGGTTCTGAAGAAGGCTAAGAATGCCGAAACGATGAAAATTTGGCAAACATCGTAAACCAACAGTAATAAAAAACCTCATGACAATAAATTATTGATTAATTTATTAAATACTCACCTTCCCCTCCGAGAAATAGAGCATCAAAAATACAAATTCTGATAACTCACCGCCATTTTCTCTATACATATCTATTTTCGTCGTCCAATTTTAAGTCTATATGGCCTAAAATGTCGAAAAGACTTAAAAAAAAAGATTTTGATAGCCGCAGTTATATAAAAGTGATTAGATTTTGAGATATTTGACTTTAAAATAATGTCAAATTTTTCAATTAACAAATTATAAGCTTATGGCATGGAAGAGAGATTATTATATTACACTGGCACTAAATTTAAAATATATTTTCCAGAAATCAATCCAGCAATTTTTTGTTTTGCCGACCATTTGGCGCCCCTTTGTGAATAGCGCCCAGGGCATGTTGCCCCCTTGCCCCCCCCCCCCCCTCCCCGATACGCCACTGATGAGAGGCGATATAAAATTTATTCTTTTCAATTTTTAATTCCTCCCCCCCCCCTCCCTCTTGGACTACCCCTCCTGAATTCGCTTTCATAACTTTTGATATTGAAACGTTCACTAAGCGCGCGCCCCTTGTGGTTAGGCATCCCATCTAACTGCTCTTTGCTGTTTTTGCAGATTTCGCGGCTCTCCTGACAGGACGCACTTCTCTGCTTCTTCAAAGGGACGATGCAGGTGGATCGAGAACTAGTATGTTCGAAGTCGCCACCGGAAGGTTCATGTTCCACCGGAAGAACCTTTATTATTCGTTTTATACCTCAGGCCCCCGGTGAGAATATTTTCTACGTACAAATTATTATAACTTAAGCACTACTAATTAATTGACATGTGCACGGGTCGTTAATTTCATAGCCAATTACAGAATCATTTCCTTTTATAGCTAGGGACAATTATTTCTTTAAGCATCCATTTCTTTTGCAAGGCAATCATATTTTTTTCTGCAATATATTGATTTTTTTTTTTACTACAAATTCCTCTAGTTTTTCTAAATTAAAAAAATCCAAGGATACTGATTTATTTGAAAAAAAAAAAAAAAAATAATAATAAATAAATATATTTTTTATAAAAATAAAATTTCGTAAGCTACATATTTTTTATTTTTCATTATTTTAAAGGGATTAATTTAAAATAGCCCTTGACCTTTGACTCAGAGGTAAAGCTTCTGGTGCCAAAGGTCAAGGGTTCGCATCCCGTCCCAGGCGGGAAATTTATTTCAATTGAATTGGATACCAATCAATTGAAATAAATAGGGATGAGGTTTAAATGGCCTCAGATGCCGAAAAAGACCTGAAACAAATTAAAATTAATTAATAACCTATATTAGAAATGAGTGAGTGATACGTCTACAAAATCACCCTGATTAAAAATATTTTCTGAAAAAATTTATCCAACATTAAAAAATAATTTATTAATAAATTTTACAGTTACTTGACAAATTTGATTTAATCTCTACAAATTTTATAAATTAGGAAGTTTATTATTTTCTCTTTTGGGTTTCATTTGACCTTTTTTTTTTGTTCATCCAAATGTTTTGTCCATTTAAGTTTGTAACAGCACGTCACTGTTTAGACTTCCTGCCCACTTTCTTATACTAGGATACCAATTATAAAATAATATACAAAATCTATAAGGATATGAAAATGCAGGCAGCCAAAAATAATACACTCTCGATACTCTGTGAACGTTCAGACGTTTCGGACAAAATTTATTCACCCATCCTAAGTGAACAGTACTAATGAGAGAGAGCTAAGCCAGTATTATTATACATAGATGACATTAGTTATTCTATGTATTCTATTTTGATAATACTATGATAAATACAGGTTTGAAAATTTTCTTTATATAATATTCAAAAACGTTGTTCAAATGTTTTATTTTTGGCTGCCTGCATTTTCATATCCTTAATATATTTCTAGCCATTAAATATTATTATAATATACAAAATCTTTGTTTTTAGCCCGAAAATGGCTCAACTGATTGATGAATCTGGGACAATTTTGATGGAGCAACCTGTTGCTCAAAACGGAGACGAATCTCCTAGTATCTATCAAAACACAACTGGGAAAATATGCGGAGCCTGGAGACGTCTACCACGAGACTACAGACGATTACTCAGGGATAAACGCCTCTATGCCGGACTCATGTGGATCGAGAATGGCCACGAGTACACCCTCACCGGGCCGATCTCTAGGTATTCTATGATAATAATAATAAAGCTTATTTTCAAAGTAAAAAAAAAAAATTGTATCTTAATTAAAAATAAATATTTTAATGAGAGACTCTTAATGAAAAAATTTACAAATAAATTATAAGCGTCAAATTGAGTCCACATTGAATTTCTCTTAAGCTCTACTTAAATTTCATCAAAATTTCCAAACAGACAATAAAAATTTATGTGTTCTCAAAATCTTTTCAGCTATCGAGGTTTGATGACCGAATTGTTTTCCGCGCTTCTCGTTCCCTCGCCTGATTCGTTAATTAAAGGGATGGGCTCCGGAGGAACTGCGATTGTCTCAGCAGCCACTCATACCACTCCCAGTCTTCATATGCAACTCATTTTCAACGGCCTTTTCTCGGGCGAAGATTCAATTTCAGATGTGCCCGTGAATATTCGCCTTGAGAGCGATAAAGGAAATGTGATTTTTGAAGAGGTACATTCCTCACTTTAAAATTAAAAAAATTAATAAATCTACTTATTCAGAAAAAAATAATGTATTTATTTATTTTTAGTTGGTTCGTGTGGCCAAACCTGCTCATGATTTAAATATGGTAGAGATCCGAACAACGTTGCTCGCCGCTGAGTTGAGACTTCTTGCACGAAGTAAACTTAATCTTATTGTGGAGAACAAAAGACATCCGATTTCAATGCGCTTACAAGGAATGGTCCAGGCCAGAGTCACTTGCGAAATTTTCCAGGTAAAATAATTGAGTAGTCAGCGGTTGGTTTAATTAATTTTAAATCAGATAAATATTTTGAATATAATCCAAACAATCCTAAATATCAAGTCCATTTAAACTCAGGGATCCGTGACTCATTGGCTTATCGTATAGTAAGCGTTACAATTAAGTCCCCACCTGGGATCTAGAACCTTAAGTATATGGTATATAGGGAAATAATTTTAAATTTGTTAAGGTAAAATAAAATCATCTGTACGTACCATATTTTATTTTACTTTTTCTGTCATTAAATATATACCATATAGTTAAGGCTCTAGCTCCCAGGTGAGGACATAATTGTGGCGCTCACTGTACCTTGGGTCCTGGACTCGCTTCCCGTCTCACTTATTTCAATCGAATTGACTACCATCCATGGAATACGTTCTAAATGGCCTTAGATGCCAAAAAAGACCTTCAAACAAATAAAAAAAGTAATTTATAAAACAAATAAATTAAATATTTCATTTGTTTTTAGACTCCACTCTCGACTGCCGATTCAGATGACGACGATGATAACACAAGTTATATAGCCAACATTGGCCCTATTTCGCTCAATTCAGATTCAAAATCTGAAATACACCCAGCTGCCGGACTTGCATGGCTTTTCGTTAATCGAAATGGAGCTCTTACCTATTACATTCACTTGGAACAACTGGCTGATTCGCACATGCCCGTGGTGCTTGCTCTAGTTTCGGGCAAAGGTCGAAAACGAGTCGAACTTGAAGATCTCACGCCGTTATTAAAATATAATTCATCCACTCAAATGGTGAGTAAAATAAAAATTTACTTAAAAAATAAATTTTCTTTTTTTTATATAAGATTGTTAAAAATCCCGTAGGCTTGGGCAAATGGAACTCTGGATCGATTTTCTCCACGTACACTTGAACATCTCTATTCCGGGGAATTATCAGTCAATGTTGCCACAAGAAGACATCCTTCGCTTGTTCGAGGCAAATTGACAGCCAGGCCAGTGGCGGATGCTCGTGATGCTTCCTCTGGACCTCTGCTTCTTCGGCTTCCACCCTCGGCTCCTTCATCTGAAAGAGGACTTGTCGGAATGGCTTGGGTTGGTGTCGATTTGGAGTGTACTCTCCATTGTGAGGTAAAATATCAAATCCTAGAAATAAATACATTTTTCTAATGTGCACGTCGAAAGGAAGATGGAAAAAAACCAAATATTTTATTAATATTATTTAATATATTTTTCTTTTTGAAATTGCCAGGTGATGTTATCTGGTCTCTCTCGTGAAGATCGAGGGTTACGTCTTTATTTGGAAGAGACTCCAGTGCCCGACGCAATCGACGCTCCTGTTTACACTCGTCTCTTAGATGAATTCCAAGGATCTGCTCATGAGAGGGTTTTTAATGCATCTGGAACCTAAACAGTTGGCCCGAATGGAGGCCTCCAGCCCCCTCAAGTACTCTGCATGTTCGAGATGCAGGTCTTCTGGGTAATACTCTCCTTCGCGCGAGGAATCAATGAGGTAAATATTTCTACCTTCTCCTTCGGTTATAAAAAAATGTTTCTTCTT
>JAKCPI010001232.1:0-35511 GCA_023213315.1 Euborellia annulipes
GTATTTACTCCAAAAGTTGATAGAAATCTACAATTTTAGTGTAAGGAGCATTTACCAAATTTCATCGATCTAGCTGCTTTGGTTTTTAAGCAATCGTGTTCACACACACACCCAGACGTAATTCCAAAAGAATATACGATAAAGTCTCGGGGAAGTCATTCCCCATATTTTTTTAACACATACTTCTTTCCCATTCACACTCACACTACACACACATGCACACAGTCTTTTCGGCAACTTAGGAGATATAAGACTTTGACTTTGAAATTTGGTATCCAAATGGCTTAAATAAAATCATCAGACTGCCTGGGATCCGAACCCCCGATTAGAGCCCTGCACGGGTACGGGTTGGCGTAGGCCCGTTACCTACCCGGCCCGCGGACCGGGCCGGGCGTGCTTTGGAGGCCATGAAAAAATTACGGGCGGGTACGGGCGGGTAGCAAGTCTAAATAAACGGGTTCGGGCGGACGGGCATGCAAATGAAATTTTATTTAAAAATTGCTAGACATTCGTTCATTCATTCACTAAATCTCGGGCGGAAATGGGCGGGTTTGAAAAAATTCCGGGCGGGCCGGGCGGGCCTGAAGAATGGTAAAAGCCCTTTCATTTTGAGAAAATCGAAAAAACTGAAAAACTACATCAGTAAAGTACTAGTACTTTTTGGCCGATTTTGATTAAAAGCTTATTTTCACGGTCCCGGAGGGTGTTTAAATTGAATATGGGGTCCGACCGAAACAAGATTTTCAGCGAAACCGAAACCGAAAATTTCGGCCCCCCCCTTTTTGTGGCGGACACCCCCACACACACAAAAAAATTTTTTTTTTTAAAATATTTTTTTTTTTTCTTCTTTTTTTTTTTTTTTTTTTCCTCCCTTTTCAATCCCTTTACATTTTTTTTTGGGTTTTTTAAAGTTTTTTTCCAATTTTTTCTCCTTTTATTTTTTTTTTTTTTTCCTTTTTTTTTTTCCTTTTTAGTCTCTTCCCTTTTTTCGGCCGCTGGGTCGGGTGGGCGGCGGGTTTGGGACCGATTCTGAAAAAAAAACAAAGCCCGGAATTTTGGGTCCTAATTGGCCGAAACGAAACCAAAAAAAACTTAAATATATCATTTCAGTCTCATAGCTCAATTTCTTCATGCTTAAAAAAGTTTTGAATTTCAAAAAATTAAATATTAAGGCTTATACGAATCCTGAGTAAATCTCCACAGCCATAAAACATCAAATTAAGGCTTATATATTGCAAAATAAAAAAAATTTTAATTATAAAGCCTCTATATACGTTATTTATTATTTTTTGGAATTAAATTCATTTAAAATAGTAGAATTCAAGTTGTAATATAATTTTAAAAGAAAACAATCAATTTTTTAAGACAATCGATGAAAAGAATATGATAAAATCACATACGCTGGGCTATATTTTAGAGGTCGTAGGGCGCCTATGCCGGTTTCGGGGGGCGCCAAGGGCTCGCTGCGCCTGGGGCGGGGGGGGGGCCTCGCGCCCCCCCCCCTCGCCCCCCTGGTTACGCCACTGAAAGTATTGGATTCCTGTCAAAAATTCGATGTCGAGATTTTGATGGATATACATAAAATATCTCAGGAACTAAAAGAGCTACGAGATTGAAATTTTATATCTAAGTTAGGCACCCTCCCATGGGGTGAAAATAAGATTTTGAACAAAATCGGCCAAAAATTACCAGTACTTGACTGGTGTTCTTTTTCAGTTATTTTCGATTTTTTCAAAATTCGCTCCAACAATTTTGTTTAAAATTCATTAATTAATTATTTTTTTAATACTCTTTAAAAAGTATATCAGTGAAATTTTACGTAAAAATTGTTTGAAGTATACTTTACTGATGTACTTGTTCAGTTTTTTGCGATTTTAATAAAATTCGTTGCGACGATTTTGATTAAAATTCATAAATGAACTATTTATTAGATGATCGTTAAAAAGTATATCAATGAAATTTTTCGTGGAAATTGATTGAAGTACACTTTACTGATGTGGAAGCATTTGTAGCTATGAATAATCGCGTGGTCAAGTTTGGAACTAAAGTGCTAACAGCCACTAAATATATCTCGACACAAAAATCTGGTGTGACCAGCATAAATTCAACTTTGATTAGACCCTCGGGTTTGGCGTATGGGTTAGCGTACTGGCCTTGTATACCAAGAGTCGCGGGTTCGGATCCCAGCAAGTCCGATGATCGATGACGACCCCAAATACATATATTATATATATATTCAAATAACCAATTTTTCCGTGCGATAAAATAACAACAAGAGTTTATTAAAAGGAAAAAGAATAAAAAAAAAAAAAACGATTCAAAATATGAGAAACAGATCTAGTTGCTCATTTCCCTTTCTTTCTCTCCTTTCCCTCCCTCCCCCTCCCCCCCCCAGGGACATCAAAGGAAATGAACCAAGGGCGATCGTTCGTGTTAAACGGGCGCTATCACTTTTATATCATTCCTTTGAAGTGACTAAGCGATCAGACCTGTCTTTTTTTCTAATACTGTATTTTGTATCAGACTTTTTATTATTACTAGCCGCGTTACCCGCATTTGGTGGGCTTATATATTTTGCTCTAGAGCAGGGATTTTTAAGACGTGGGTCAAATTTTTTTTAATACTAGCTCGTGGGTCGATAATTTCCCCATTTGCACCCAAGGGCGGATACAGGAGTGGGGGGTAAAGGCGTAATTACACCCCCCCCCCCCTAGAGATTTGAGAAAAATTGTATTTTTAATATAAAATTTTAAAAACTAAAAATTTGATTTGTATATACGTATAAATGTGGATTTTATAGCTGGATAATTGTTAATAGATAAATAAAAGAATAGCAGCTAAAAGTATTTCATTTATTGACCCACTAGGCTGACGTTTCGGTCTTGGTCAAGACCATCCTCAGAGCTATAAAAGAAAATATATATATACTTTATGTTGTTTTAGCTCTGAGGATGGTCTTGACCAAGACCGAAACGTCAGCCTAGTGGGTCAATAAATGAAATAATTTTAGCTGCTATTCTTTTATTTATCTATTATTTAAACAACTACAGAATGCAACTTTAAATTACCGATAATAAGAAAAAATTGTGTGCTGTGCGACCAGTCACACCAGATTTTTTTAATAAAATACTATTTTTAATAAGAGAAATGAAGAGGAATGCAGCCAGGTAGGATGTTTCTATTATTAAATCAAAACTGCTTTATTGCAAAACGTTTCTGCCAATTTTATTGTGCCATCCTCAGTTGTTAATTCGCCTGTACATATAAGCCAGACTAATACAACTGAGGATGGCAGAATAAAATTGACCTAAATGTTTGTCAATAAAGGAGTTTTTGAATTGAATTCTACACAGCAATGTTTTTCCATTTCCTCGGAAACATCGTAGTGGTGTAATTAAACGCCCCATTACTCCTTCCATTATCCTCTGGCCCTTTAACATGCCGATTGTTCCCTCGAGGTTGTTTATATTCATCTTCATTTAAATAGAGATTTTCACCACCTTTCCAATGATATATCGCCCATTTTTCTAGCTCTTTCCGTTTACGAGTTATAACGTCCTAAAGATTGCAACTCTACCTCAATTTTACTCGCAATTAATTAATATTTAAATTCCGCATTTATTATTAAATTTTGTTTTTATTTATTTTTCACTAATTAGCGATGCTCCAAGTGCAATTTGAAAAAATTATTTTTAACAAACTTCCTATAGAGTTAGTATACAAGTGTGACATATCATTTTACTCGGGGGAATGTCTACTTTCAGAATATATAATAAAAAATATACGTTATGTAACAAAAAAAAAAAATATTTTTTCTACCTCAATTTTACTCCCAATTAATTAATATTTAAATCCCACATTTATTATTAAATTTTATTTTTATTTATTATTCACTAATTAGCGATGCTCCAAGTGCAATTTGAAAAAATTATTTTTAACAAACTTCCTATAGAGTTAGTATACAAGTGTGACATATCATTTTACTCGGGAGAATGTCTACTTTCAGAATATATAATAAAAAATATACGTTATGTAACTAAAAAAAAAATATTTTTTTTATACTCTTTGTATTTTGTTCATTTTTGCGTATACTAATCCTTCATTTAAGCTCTTGCTTTTCGTCATCTCTCTTGTTCGATAAGTTCATTTTCTTAGACATAATAAAAAAAAAAGAACATTTTCAATAATGAAGAGATTTTATGGATGTACAAAATGAATCTTTATATAGGGCATAGGTGTATAATAAGGTTCACATTTCACTCACCTCTCTCCCCAATTTTTTTTTTTTTTATATCAAGTTTATTGAAAATTTCCAAATAGGGAATCAATTTTCATTATGATTCATTTTATTTTATGGCAGATTTTTTTTTTTTTTTTTAAGTTTGAAAATGAATATCAAAACAATTTTTTTTTATTAACAATTTACGCTTGTTTTATAATAAATTTTATATTCCTTTGATAAAAAAAAAATTTTAAATTATTTAATTGTTATTAAATATGAAAAAAAAAATAGACAAATAGCAAAACTTTCCAGCTTTTTATTTTTTACTTTCTCTTACCTATATTTGTAATATATTATATATATAGAGAGATTCATGTCAAAATTCAAAAAAGAATTTACAGTAGTAAATTCAACTGTGGATTTTCTTGACATTAGATGTTTAAGATAATGACGTAACTCGTGGCGCGTCAAAATATACAACTGTCAAAAAAAATGAAAAGTTAAAAGAGGTTATTTTTCCACATTTGTTTAAATTCTAATGAATCAGGCTGTGATTTTATGCGTACGGACAGACGGACATCGGAATTACTGTATAAGCTCTCTCCCTTAGTGAGAGCTGTCTGTCTCTGAACAAATATCTCAAGAACGAAAAGAGCTAGAATGTTGAAATTTTATATTTAAGTTAAGTACCGCCCTGGGACGTAATAGGAAGCTTTTAAACAAAATCGGCCAAAAAGTACTAGTACTTTACTCATGTACTTTTTCAGTTTTTTCGATTTTCTCAAAATCCACTTTAAAGTTTTTGGTTAAAATTCAAAAATCAATTATTTTTTAGATTCTCTTTAAAATGTATATTTTTATTTTGGCATTGAAATTGTTTAAAGCACACTTTACTCATGTACAAAATAAGAATTTGTTTATAAATTTTACATCTTGAATTTAAATATATCGGCGGAAAGTAAATATATCTCGACACAAAAAATCTGGTGTGACAAGCACAGAACACAACTTTCGATGGCGCGAGTGTAGAATACGGCCAATGATTTTTAATATGTTAGTAAACTTTTTAAGGTTTCTTTCTTTATCCATTCTCTTTATTAGCCTAAATAAGAGCGCGGAAAGCTAATTTGGACCAAATATCTCTAAAAATAAAGAAAATATAGAAGAAATACGAAGATGTCTTCAACGTGTAAAAAGGATATTTTAACTTACTTTTTCGTGTTTTTTCCCTAATTCATTGTATTTATCATCCAAGAAAACAGAAATGAACCTATTTTGATTGTGATTACTGTATTATTTAATAAAAGTCATCTTCGTATTTCTTCTATATTTTCTTTATTTTTAGAGATATTTGGTCCAAATTGGCTTTCCGCGCTCTTATTTAGGCTAATAAAGAGAATGGATAAAGAAATAAACTTTAAAAAGTTTACTAACATAGTAAAAAATCAATGGCCGTTTTCTACACATTAGCCCTTTCGATTACGGAAGATAAGAGAAAGTTGTGTGCTGTGCGACCAATCACACCAGTTTTTTGTTTTTAAATATCTCGTCCATCTCTGATGTCTACGACACCACAAAAATGAATAATTCAATTAAATATTTATCTAGATAAATAAACCTTTTAACGATTCTTATCTTTAATTTACAATTCCTTTTCATTATATTCTTCTATTAAATATTAACGTAAGTATATTTGAATTGATTTGATCAATCGTCTTTTCATTTCACTTTCAAAGAAGAGAAAAAGGCAATAGCCAATAGCAAAGCAATCCATTTAGTAGCTCTGTTGTTGATAATAAGTTTCTCCCTATTGAAATTTTGAACTTTTCTTTCAATAAAAACGATACAATTTAAGAATAAATAGCTTAAAAATAAACATTTGGAAACACTAGAAGTTTAGTGTTTGAGAACAAATTGGGAGTGGGTCCAAAAAAATGGGCAATTTTAAGCTTGAAGGAAACGAGCTAGAAGGTTGAAATTTTATATTTAAGCTAGGCACCCCCCTGAGGAGTTAAAATAATATTTTGAACAAAATCGGCCAAAGAGTACTAGTACTTTACTGATGTAGTTTTTCAGATTTTTCAAATTCACTTTCCGGCTTTTCCTTCCATAGAGCTAATGCTAAATCCCCATATGGGGATTTGTATGTTAATTTCGATTCAAAAGGAGGTCCCCTTAACATTTTACAAAATATAAATGTGTTGTAATTTTACTAATATATAGCAAAATGTAAAGTTTTTATAATAATTTACGACTGTAGCCATAGAGGATTGATCTTTAGAGTGCCTGGCTTGCGTTTGCTGCCAGGGGACCGCATTGGGGGGGGGGAAGGGTGGCACACTGGAGCTTGAGTGGAGTGAAGTTATCTTCCCTCTCTGTTATTTGGTATATGAGTTTGTCGTAGTTGTAAACAATATTTTTCATTTGAATGATACTTTATTCTTTCCCAGCAATTTATTTCTAAATAAATTTAACAAAACTAATTCAAATTATATTAAAAAATATTTTTTTGCTAATTTTAAGTAAAAAATATTTCTTAATTGAATATTTTAAAAATTATTATTTTTTTAAAATAATTTTAAAAAAATTTGAAATCTATTTAACTTTACATATATTTCCTGCAATTTTTAATACAAAATACAAGTTATCTTAATAATTTTAATATTATTATTTTTTTTTTTGTATTATTATAACTTAAATAAATCCTTATACAGTAGTGCCAAAAATGTCTTTATTATGAAACCGAAAAAACAGTTGATTGAAAAAGTCGGCCGTCTCAGACAGCTTAAAAGTAAAATTACAATGCCGTTGTATTGTAAAATTAGAAACCATGTTGTAAAATTACATTATTTACTCTAATTTTCGAAGAGGAAAATTTTTTTTACAGTGCATAGTTTATTTCGAGCAGTCAACATTTAAAATACAGATTTTGAAACAATTGACTTTTATTAAAATCTGCTGTGCGTTAAGTCACACCAGATTTTGTTTTTATTAATATTTTAAAAAAAAGAGCATATCAGGAATATTAATTAAAAGGAAGCAATCAGCCGAGAAATCCCCTCCTCTCGAATGATTGCCTTCATCTTCATTTATTATTTTTGTTTATTTTTAATTAATTAAATTTTTCCTCTTTAAGTGCTTTCTTTTTTGTTTTTCTATATGTTTATTTAAAAAAAAAAAATTTATTTGTTTTTATTAATAATTAAAACAAAAACAACAAAAAACAACAAATCAATTACAATTGAGATGGAAAAATCTGAGTTTTTTTTTTTAAATATTCATGGAATAAACAAGACGATTAACCGAGCGGATGAGAATTTATTCTAAATTTCTTTCAACTTTGTTAGTTAACCAGAACTGAAAAAACCTGTGTATAAATTAAAAAAAAAAAACACCCATCAAAATTGGTCCAATAGTTTCTGAATAATTAAATTATAAATAATTAACAATTAAATCTCATAAATATTATTTTTTAATTAATTAAATAAATTAAATTTTATTTTTTCCAATTATTTGTTAATTAAATATAATAATAATTATGAGAATTAATTGTTAAATCTTTATCACGCATTTTCTCTGAAACTACTGGACGAATTTTCATGGTTTTTTTTTTTTAATGTTTAAGAAAATTTTATTCAACTAATAATTTATTTTGTATATTTTATTAACTTGAATACATTTTTACTGATAAAAAAAAAAAAAAATTTAGAAAATGGCGACCCCGTTTAGTTGGCAACTAGGAGCATGAGTGTGTTGGAATTGTAGCGCATGGCAAGGAGCGGTGTAGCGAGTAGGGGGGGGGGGGGGGGGGGGGAGACTCCTTCCCCTCTTTTGCTTCCAGTCATGTTTAGAGACTCCCCCACCAATTTTTCCTTACTGCATTCAAACAAACGGTGTATTCGTCGTTTTTTTTTTTTAAATATAGTATAATTAAATATTGTGAATTTAAGAAATCTGGTGTGACTGGTCGCACAGGACATTTCTCTTAGTATGAGAGAAATTCAAAAGGACGTTGCAGCCAGGAAATTAAATAAAACTTTTTTTTATTCGTTGACGTTCCGGTTCTCAAACACGACCTTAATCAGGGCAAATATTTTTAAATATAGGCTATACGATTTTTATAAAAAAATCTGGTGTGAGGCAACTCATGGTTATATTAATTTGACGAGATTCAGATGCCCGTTAATTATTGAATATACGATACATAGATCCTTTTTTATTTCCGGATAATCGAATTCAACTGGATTATATTTAAAAAAATCATCTGTAATTTGTCTCAGAGTGAAACCCTCTTTCTGTTGTGTGTGTGTGTGGAGGGCACATCTCACCCCTCCTATTTTTTAGCGCCCCCTCCTTTCAGAAGGGAGATTAAGATAGATATGCGGGATTTTTGGACCTCCTCACATGGCTGTTGTAACGCGATGTGGCGCGGATTGATGTTTTTGTATCGACGGGGCGGAGGGGGGGAGGAGGGGAAGACTAATGGGGCACTCACCCCCCCTCACCCCTAAGGGTGTTTGTTCGTTCATGGCTGAGAGAAATGTCTCCACGTCACACTTGCCCATATGTCTATATATATATATATATACTTCCTTCCAATTCACTGACTTTTCAAATATTCAAAAGAAACGTTTTCTTTCTGTGGTCCCTAAAAAAATTATTTATTGCTATTTCGTAAATATTTTGACGGGAAAATATTATTTTTTTTTTTTTTTTTGTTCGATTATTTGACAAATCATGAATATTTTGTTTACATAAACAATTGATTATTCCAGTAAGTGAGATGATAAATTCTATATGCATTAATTTTAATAAAAATTTGTTTGTTTGTTAACGATTCAATATCAATCATAATAATTTTGATGTTTTTTTTTTAGAATTTACTTTCTTCGATAATTGAAAGTTGTGTACTGTGCTTGTCACGCCAGGTAGTTTTTTGTCGAGTTATCTTTCAAAATATTTTATACATAGGCTAATAGAATATCTTAAATAAATTAAAATTAAATATACAAATTAAACACTAGGTTATTAATTTCAAAGGTTTTATTAATTAAAAATTAACACCCAATACGTAACAAGTGTTAATTTTTAATTAATAAAACCTTTGAAATTAATAACCTAGTGTTTAATTTGTATATTTAATTTTAATTTACAAAATGTTTCAACGAGAACCAATGTTCGAAAGTTTAAATAAAAATAAAATTTTGGATTGATATACACGTGTTGAGGTCCCCCAGAAACCGAAAAAGTGTTTTTCGCGACATGCTCTGTCTGTTTGAGTTCAATTTTAAGCATGAAGGAATTGAGCTACGAGGTTGAAATTTTATATATAAGTTAGGCACCCTCAAGGACACTCAAAATAAACTTTTGAACAAAATCGGCCAAAGAGTATGTTACCCTATAGGCGAATTAGCCAAATTTATTAATAATTTAATTAATTATCAAATGAAATATATGAGAATACTATTTGATTAAATATTATGTGATTTTGTATCTAACAAATATTAATTAATAATATCAGATTCATTTATTATACAAAAGAATATTTTGCAATTTTATATTAAATAAATTATAAATTTGATTAAATTGAAAATTTTGTGCGGCGACGATGACGCGAAAGGGTGCGCGGGCCGACAAAGAGACAAAGGGTGAAACGGGATTGAGAGCCTAGATGCCGGAGAGACTACATGTCTTGAATTACACTCTCTCCAACCCTTGTTAATTAATCCCAATTTCTCATCAAGTACAATTAATTATACGTTTAATTTGCTCTCAATCAACGACAACAAATTATATATTTTGTGATGTGTTAAAAAACCACCGAAATTCATATCCTCAAAGAAGAATCACAGTATCAACGACCATTGGTCACATCACCGCTGGCTGACTTGGACCATCACCGGTAGCAGCAAATCTCTTCGTGGAAGCCACATCAAAGATAAGATTTTCATCGGTTCCCTTTCCCCTCAGTGCAGTGCTTAATAAAAAGCTAGCTTTTGTTTTTATATAAAAAATAAAAAAATATATTCAATTATAAAAATTTTGCATCCAAGCTTGGTATTAAATATAAATAAATAAATATTAAAAATATAAAATCATTAAAATTAACATAAAATTGAAAACTTTGAACAATCAATAATTTTAATTACACTTTAATCTTAATTAGTATAATTAATAAAACTAAATCACTATTTATATATCAAAGAAGCAGATACTCGTTACAATTAAAAACAAAAAAAAATATTTCTTTTTTTGAATAAATTAAAAACATATTAATCTGAAAAATCTCGACTTTCCTTTGTTTACCCCCCACAACAATAAATATAAGAGATTTATTTTCAGTACATTAAAATATAACAAGTACTAGTACTTTACTGATGCACTTTTTCGATTTTCTCAAAATTCGCTCTAACGATTTTTTTTTTTAATTCAAAAATCAATTATTTTTTAGATTCTCTTTAAAATTTTGGAGTTGAGGCTTTCACAGTTGTTATCATTAATAAAAGAATTAGATTTTCTGTTTATTTGTAAAAATTACAACGTTTCGGTAACTCATTCTGTGGCCTTCTTCAGATATAATTCAGCTAAGGTTATTACATCTGTGACAATCAGAGAGTCACAGATGTAACAAGCTCTTTAAAATGTATATTCTCATTTTGTTCTCAAAATAGTTTGAAGGACACTTTACTCTTGTAATTCATAGGAAAGAATTAGTTGAAAATAAAAATATTATCCCATGTTTATAAATTGTACATCTTCAATTCTAATATATCATATTTTGACACAAAAATCTGGTGTGACAAGCACAGAACATAACTTTCCATTACCTAAGGTAAGAGAAAGTTGAGGGCTGTGCGACCAGTCACGCCAGATTTTTCTTTCCTATTTTTTTGTTCTCCTCTCGAAGATTTTTTTTTTTTGTTGGAGACACCGGAATGGCAGCAGAAGCCGGGGAATCTACTCTCATGTACTTATATGTAACTTTAATTTGGGATAATAAAGATGTTATAATTTAATTTAATTTCTAAGGAAGGAAATGCTGAAAAATGAATTTGGAAAGTCTGAAATACAATCTTCAGGGCAAAATGAGAATATACATTTTAAAGAGCATCTAAAAAATAATTGATTTATGAATTTTAATCAAAATCATTAGAGCCAATTTTGAGAAAATGAAGAAAAAACTAAAAAAAGTACATCAGTAAAGTACCAGTACTTTTTGTACGATTTTGTTCAAATTTTTCGTGTCACGTCCCAGGAGAGTGCCTAACTTAAATATAAAATTTCAAACTCGTATCTCATTTCGTTGTTGAGATATTTAGTTCACAGTGAGCCTAAAAACATGTATTTCCATCAAAATCTCCATCCTTTTGACATAAATCCAATAATTTCTTTCTTTTTATATATATTAACATAAAACAACTTTTTATCTAATAAATTTCGCCACCCTGTAGAATCAAAGCACTAAACAAGTAGTGAATTAGGTTTTTTACCGAACATGTAAATTTCATCCATTTATTCTAATCCAAGTGATTATTAAAGCAAGACATTCGATTCATTAACGTTAAATCTATTCCAAGGAGGTGGATGGCATCCATCTTGGAGTAGTGCAAAGGGAAGAGAATATTTAAATTTATTTTAACTAGAATATATATATTCTTTTCTCCCTTTCTTTCTTTCCCCTCCACATTTTATTATTTAGAGGGGAAATAAATAAAGGCCTAAATCGGACCGGAGAACTCTCTAACCTTAATCTGAATTAACGGTATCCTATCCAGGAATTTTTCTTTTTAAATGCTCTTTAAGTACACTTTAATGATGTGGAAGCATTCGTAGCTCAGTGCCATCTATGAATCGCGTGGTCAAGTTTGAAAACTAAGATGCTATAGAAACTAAATATATCTGGACACAAAAAAATCTGGTGTGGCCAACACTTTCTCTTGAAAAAGTTGCGTTAATTTTTTTTTTTTTTATCTTTTCAATTTATGGAGAATTTGAAGATACACGCCAAAGGGTGAAGGGGGGGGGGGGGGATAAATCCTCCATCAGACGACTCGAAATATTTCAATTATAATTTAGAATAGATTTTTAGATAAAATTATTTTTTCTTTGTAAGTTGGCTGCCTGGTCCTTAGAGATGTTTCTCATGAAAAATACATGAAACATATAAAGAAACCGAGTTTAAAAATCTGGCGGGATTGGTCGCACAGGGGGAGTTGTGTTCTGTGCTTCTGACACCAGATTTTTTTTTTTTTGTATCATTATATACGTGTTTAGTTTCAAACAATTATAGAAAAATATTTATATTTTGGCATCCTATGAAGTACAAGAGTAAATAGTGTTTTAAACAATTCATTTTTTCGGCTCTTCCTTCCATAGAGCGAATGAGCTTTTAAACAAAATTAACCAAAAACAACTAGTACTTTACTAATGTACTTTTTCTGTTTTTTTTTTTTTTTTTGCGGTATTCTCAAAATTCGCTCCAACAATTTTGACTAAAATTCAAAAATCAATTATTTTTTTAGAGCCTCTTTAAAATGTCGCAACGTTTTTGAAGAGATCAAGAACAGGGAGGACGAAATCAGGGAGAGTATCTGCTCGCAAAAAAAATAAAAAATAAAATTAAAAAAAAAATTATATAAGTTGTAATTTATTTAAAAAATATATTTTAAAAATTTGATTTGAAAAATATATAGAAAAAAAAAATAAAAATAAAAAGGTATAAATAGAAGGTTGGCGTTGTCTCATGGTGTTGGGAATCGATGACGTTTCGGTCGCATCTGGCCAGCCTTCGTCGAAACGCGAGTCGGCAAATCGATTCCATTGGGGACCGTCTTCTTCTGCCGAGTGATTTGAGAAGATGTTGGTGGCTTCTCATCCCGCTTCATAACCAGCGAGTTATGTCGAGGGCGGCTTCCAGAGCCCGCCGTCGAGATATGTTGGATGTTGGCGGCTGGATAATGAGCCATCGAGTGAAGATGACTGAAGTGAAGTGGCTTCACAGCCCGCCAGAGAATGGGTTAGCGGCCCCACGGCCCGCAGTCGAATGATATCTTCTCTTGTCGTCGACTACCTGCTAGCCTCTCAATTGGGGAAGGGGAAACAAAAGGGATTATTTATTTTTCTAAATATTTCTCAATTCCAAGATTTCAATTTTATTCTTCTTTACTTTTTTTTGCGAATTGGATTTGTAAAAAAAATAATAATTTTAAAATGACCAGGATTAAAAAAAAAAAAAAAAAAAAAAACGATCTCTCCCGGACTCAGATCCATGGGATCGTTGCGATGTATATTCTCATTTTGTCATTGAAATCTTCTGAAGACCACTTTACTCTTGTACTTCATAGGAAATATAGGAGAAATGGTTGCCATGGTAACAAAATATAAATATTTTCCCATATTTATAAATTTCACATCTTAAATTCTAATATATCGGCGGAAACTAAATATATGCCGACACGAAAAATCTGGTGTGACAAGCACAGAACACAACTTTCGGTAGAAGAGAAAGTTGTGTGCTGTGCGCCAGTCACACTAGATTTTTACTTATTAAATGCAAGTAGTCAAGTTAACTACGGTGCTATGGGGAAATTAAATATATCTCGTAACCAAAAAATCTGGTGTGACAAGTACAGTATTACCGAAGGTAAAAAGGTTAATCACACCAGATTTTTTTTAACATTTCTATATGACCTAAAAAGGCAGTCTATTAATAGGGTTGTCCAAAGAGCTCTCTTTTTTAGTATGGCTCATAATTTAAATAAAAAAAAGCATCTTCTGAGTCATCAGATTGGTAGAAATAATTCCACCCTCATTTCGTTCGCCGTCTATCTTAATAAACACATAGATGGATATATAAAAAAAAGAAACGGCTCACTGGCTAAGTAGAAGGATAATTTTGATGAAAAGAAAAAGAAAAGGCGGGGGGGGGGGAGTGATTCTCTAACAAAATAAATTTTCATTGACTTAATGGGAAAAAAATAGTGGGGAACCCATCTAATGGGAGAGGAGGGGGGGGGGTGGGGGGGGGCACACATTCATTTATCTTTAAGAATATTCTTAGTATGTGAAAGATCTACTCGCAACAAAGATGCCTTCGCCTCCCCCTGGACCTCCCTCAGCTGGCTCGGGCCCATCTTTTTCTTATTTATGAAAAAAAAATTATCATTACTATATTCTAATCCAGTGCCTGCTTGTTTACATTCATAGAATACATCAATGCAAAGAATACATAAATATTTATCTATACATTTCCTATGGGAGGAATCGTAACTTTAGGAATTAATAACTCAAAAAGTTATAGAAATTTCGGGACCTGAGTATTTTTCCTGGACTCTCCATAACGTCTTTTATAAGGCTGTAAAATTTCGATTCAAAATTACAACATAAAGTTGGTCAAACAGAGCGTGAAAGACGGACAGACAGACGGATACTCCGCTATTATTATATAGAGATTATCATTACTATATATATTCCAATCTAGTGCCTTCTTGAGGATTTGTTTATGTTCATAGAATACATACATCAATGCAAAGAATACATAAATATTTCTCTATACATTGCCTTTGGGAAAAATCGTCAATTTAAGAATTAATAACTCAAAAAGTTATAGGAATTTCGGGATGAAAATAATTTTCCTGTAATCCCTAGAAGGCCCTCTATATGAATATAAAATTTCGTTTCAAAATTCCAACAGAAAGTTGGTCAAACAGAGCGTGACAGACGGACATTAGCGAATTATATATATAGGCGGGCGGCGTCTCAGGATATAACTAAGAGTTGTCCAGATAAATGTATTTTTTAATTAACTATCCGCGTCGCCCTCGATACAAAAAATCTGGTGTGACAATCACAGTACACAACTTTCGATTACCGAAACGACCAGTCACACCAGGTTTTTACTCTCCTCGCCTTGAGTCATGCAAAATTGACAATTATAGATTTCAAGTCATCTTACACCTTTGATAAACTGTTCTGACATATAGAATTTCAAGAAATGTATTTTTTTAATTATAATTTTACCGATTTGAGCTTATAGGGCCACGTCAGGTAAAAATTTCAAGAAAATTATTATTTTTTTTCAATTGATGGAAGGTAAGAGAAAGTTGTGTGCTGTGCGACCATGCACACCAGATTTTTTTTCTTATTTTAATGGTTAATTATTCAATAACTTATGATTTTTTTGTGAATCATAACCTGTCCGGGACTCTCACAAACACAGACAAAAAATTTCATCAAGTTTAGGAGAAGTTCAGTCACATACACACGTACAGAAGAATTATATATATATAAAGATAAAGAAGAAGAAGATATATAAGTCTATAAAGAAATTCGTATAGAGAGGATTAACGAAATCAAAGTCTGTTACATGTGATAATTTCATTGTTTTTCGATTAATCAAAGAAAATAAATATTTTTATTGGAATTTTAAAGCCTAGAATCATAAAAGTTTAATTTTTTTTTTTAAACAACGAAATAATCACATGTAAAAAGGCAAAGATAGTTGATGTGTTTATCAAAATAAACACTCTTGAAAATAATAAAATAAATATTTCTATAACTTTAGTAGATAGATAGGTGCATAAATGCTTTAATAAATGAAAGAAAAATAAACTAGTTTTCATTCAATAAATGGAATGAACAAGTGATTGAAAGTTCTTATTTATTTGATGACTCCAGGAATATTAATAGAATAGATTTGACAAGTATATCTATAAAATCCAATCATAAAGAGATTATAAATAGCAGGCCGAGCAAAATAAGAATAAAACAAATTCCCAAGAGATTTTATCTTAATTATTTACTAACTAGAATAGATACCTATTCAAAAATTGACAGAAAAACCCTCAATTTTATGCTGTGTCAAATACAGTTAGATGTTAGCAGATGACACACAAAACACTTGCAAATCTGTTTAATTAAACCGAGTTTGAGCATTAATGCTTTATTATTTATTTGATAATGTAATTAATATTTGATAATCGAATCGTTTTTAGAATAAATATTTAAAAAAAAAAAATAATTTCTTTTTAATAGCTTACTAACCTCACTTGTCATTTTCTTATCACATTTAACATTAAAAGTTGATTATTATATTTATTATATACGTAAAAACAATTGAAAATAATTGAATATTTTTCAAGGAATTGAATAAATTCTACCTTTAAAAGTTGAAGTTGCAGCCAGACATGCCCAGGTCGTCAAATGCAGGAAAATCACTTTGAATTCACAACACACACATTAAAAATAAAACTATAACGAATTATTATATAACACAAATAAATAAATACTATTTAAATAATAACGAAAAGTTAAAAAGAACACGGAGTGACAGATAAAAATAATAAAAACGGGATCGTGGCGTGCGAATTGGTCAAGTCGCCGCTGGGAGCGCACACACACACACATAGGCACTCTCTCTCTCTCTCTCTCTCTCACACACACACACATACGCACCTATATGCATGATTAAAAAAGTAATTAAACTGGGTAACCAAAGGAGTATTTCAGAAGGAAAATTTTTAATAAAAAAATATTTATTTAATTTATTCTAAAAAAAGAAATGCAAAAAAATAAAAAATAAAAATAAAGAGGATCATGTCATTGGTAGGGGTGTTCGATTATTGAAAAAAATAATCGATTTTCGATTATTAAAAATAATCGATTATTCCGATTAATCGGTTTCCCGATTAATCGAAAATAATCGGAATAATCGGTTTCCCGATTAATCGAAAATAATCGGAATAATCGGTTTCCCGATTAATCGAAAATAATCGGAATAATCGGTTTTCCGATTAATCGAAAATAATCGGAATAATCGGAGAACCGATTAATCGGAAATAATCGGAATAATAGTAGAACCGATTAATCGGAAATAAATTATTATTTTTTCATAACTGATTATAGAGAAATAATCGTTTCAAAATAAGAAATTTTTTTTTTTTTTAAACACACTTTTTTCACAGTCACACTCACATTCAAACACACATACATACAAGTCATTTCGGCATCTGAGGCCATATAAGACAAACTATAACCCAAGGGCGGATCCAGAAGTGTTTCTCGGAGGGGGGGGTAATCTGGTGTGACTCGTCGCACAGCACACTATTTTTTTTTAATTTCGGTAATTTAAAAGCGCATTCTGTACTTGTTTGCCAGAATATAAATACACACCAAATTTTTAAGTATTAATTTTAAAAATTTTACATTAAAAATAAATTTTTTTGCGAAAAAAAGGTATTTTTTCAAACCTCGGGGGGCGGGGTAATTACCCCCTTTACCCCCCCCCCCCCCTTGTATCCGCCCTTGCTATAACCGATATATATGAATAAATATGTATTGGGGGTTAGGCATTTTTAATTCAAGCTATTTGGTATCCAAAGCCATCGGACTTGCCTGGGTCCGAACCCGCGGCTCCTGGTATACACCACGACCCGTGGGCCAAAATAATAATTTTTTTTTTTATAAAAAACATTCTCACTTTTTTCACAAACACACACCCATACACACACACATTCTTACAGTCTTTTCGGCAGCTTCGGCCATTTAAGACAGACGATAACCGTTATAGATAAATATATATTTCAGGCATATTTATTTAAGCCATTTGGTAGCCAAATGTCTTAAATAAAATCATCGAAAAATAATAAATTCTAAATATGGAATATTATTAAAACTTTCATATAAATGTTTTATTTTTAATAAAAAAAATTCATAGACAGACATATTTACATAAACATAAGGGAAGAAGAAAATTCTCTCTCTCTATCTATCTATCTCTTCTTCTCTCTCTCTCTCTTCTTTCTCTCTCTCTATCTTTTCTCTCTCTTTCCCCCTTCTTTAACACTGAGTCATTTACTACCCGGACAATAAACAATTTATTTATTATACAGTATTATATATATTTTTTTTTCTATTCTAAAGATATAAAATGATACATTTTTTCCGATTTATGAAAAATTTTAAATTCATTTAAATATATATCCAAATAATTAGTCTACAGTTAAATTTAAAAAATTACAGATATCAAATCTATTAATTATTATTATTAATAATTTCATATGGTATATTTTAGTGAAATTTTGGATCTTAGATCCTTAGAAGAAAAAATCTATACCAGATTAAGAGTGGCGTTTTGCTATTTTTACACCAAAATACTCAGAGGCGTACCGAGGCAGTTGGGGGCCTGGGGCGGCACTAGAAGAGGGGGCCTTATATTGAATTTTTTTTTTTGTTGGGGGGGGTACTCATCTTTAAATATCCTTCTCCTCCATAAATAAAAATATTTTTAAAATACCATATATCCCTGAACCCCAAGGGTCCCGGGACCTCCCAAAGAGAAATTTTCATTAAATTTTGATTTTTTAACTAAATTTTTCGTTTTTTACTTGAGCCTTGAGGGCCCTGGGGCCTCTTAAAGAGAAATTTTCATTAAATTTTGATTTTTTAACTAAATTTTTCGTTTTTTACTTGAGCCCTGAGGGCCCTGGGGCCTCTTAAAGAGAAATTTTCATTAAATTAGGTTTTTACTTGAAACCTGAGGGTCCCGGGACCTCCCGAAGAGAAATTTTCGTTAAATTTTGATTTTTTAACTAAATTTTTCGGTTTTTATTTGAGCCCTGAGGGCCCCGGGGCCTCTTAAAGAGAAATTTTCATTAAATTTTGATTTTTTAACTAAATTTTTCGGTTTTTATTTGAGCCCTGAGGGCTCCGGGGCCTCTTAAAGAGAAATTTTCGTTAAATTTTGATTTTTTAACTAAATTTTTCGGTTTTTTTTTGGGCCCTGAAGGCCCCGGGGCCTCTCAAAGAGAAATTTTCATTAAATTTTGATTTTTTAACTAAATTTTTCGGTTTTTATTTGAGCCCTGAGGGCTCCGGGGCCTCTTAAAGAGAAATTTTGATTAAATTTTGATTTTTTAACTATATTTTTCGGTTTTTTTTTGGGCCCTGAAGGCCCCGGGGCCTCTCAAAGAGAAATTTTCATTAAATTTTGATTTTTTAACTAAATTTTTCGTTTTTTACTTGAGCCCTGAGGGCCCCGGGGCCTTTTAAAGAGAAATTTTCATTAAATTTTTTTTTATAAATATATGGGGGCCTATGCCGGCACGGGGCCTGGGGCGGACCGCCCCCCCCCCCCCCCCCTCGGTACGCCACTGAAAATACTCTATATTTAAAAAATGACTTTGGACTATAAAATATAAATATACTAAATGCTAAATGGCTTGAATAAAAATGCTTGGCCCCCAATATATAATATATGTATTAGCTATAACGGTTATAGTGAAATTCTTATATGGCCTGAGTTGCAGAAAAATCTGTGTGTATGTGTGTGAATGTGTCTGTGAAAAAAGTGTGAGTGTTAAAAAAAATATTAAAATACAAATGAAAAAAAAATTTATTTTTTTTAAACTACATATAAAAATATACATAGAATATGTGAAAAAAACAAAATTGTATCAAAATTAATCTAAATAAAAACAAAATATGAAAAATTAAAAAAAGAATGTTGAGTGTTCAAATGCAAATGACTTTATTAAATTAAAGGCTAATGACTTTATTAAATTAAATAACAATATTGAATATTGAATTGAAATTTAGGATGTTTTGAAATTAATATTCTCCCCACCCAGTGGCGGCGCGTCCACTAGGCAAACTAGGCGACCGCCTAGGGCGGCAACCTGGAGAGGGCGGCAAAAAGGGAAAAATAAAAAAAAATTTTGGTTCCGCAAGAGGCACCCGAAAAAAATTTCGGTCCCGGGGGCGGCAAAAATTGAGCGTCTCTAAAAAAAAGGTAAATTATTTTCCCGGACGGGAAAAAATTTTGGTTCTGCGCAAGAGAAAATGTTTCGCGGGCGGCACACGGGAAAAAATTTTGGTTCCGCGAAAAAAAAAAAAAATATCGCAGAAAAATTCTTGAGATCGGGGAAAATTTTAAGGAGGGGGGCGGCAAATTAAATTTTTAAAGTTTTTTTTTGGGGGGGGGGGCGCACAAAAATATCTTGCCTAGGGCGGCAGAATAGCTTGCGCCGGCCCTGTCCCCACCCCATCGAACAAATTGGTTACCGTATCTAATTCTCCATTAAAATTAATTATATCAATAGTTAATAGATTTGATATCTGTAATTTTATTAAAAATTAAATACTATAGAATAATTATTTTTAGAAATTTTTTTGTGATTCCAATGATATATTGAACATATTTTTTATTTGTTCTAAATTTGGATATATATTTAAATGAATTAAAAACTTTTCATAAATTGGAAAAAATGTATCATTTTTTATCTTTAGCTTAAAATAAAACAAAACAAAATATATAAACTGTATAATAAATAAATTGTTTATTGTCCAGGCGGCAATGACTCACTGTTAAAGAAGGGGGAGAGAGAGAGATAGGATAGAGAGAGAAAGAGAGAGAGAGAGAGAGTGAGAGAAAGAGCGAGGAGACAGAGAATTTGCTTCTTCCCTTTAGCTTTAGTTTGTCTATTAATTTTTTTTTTTTTTAAAATCAACACATTTATATAAAAGTTTTCATAATAGTTCATATTTATAATTTATTATTTTGGTCCATGGGTCGTGGTTAGGGGTTAGCGTGCTGGCCTTGTATACCAGGAGTCGCGGGTTCGGACCCAGGCAAGTCCGATGGCTTTGGATACCAAATGGCTTGAATAAAAATGCCTAACCCCCAATACATATTTATTCATATATATCGGTTATAGTTTGTCTTATATGGCCTCAGATACCGAAAAGACTTGTATGTATGTGTGTGTGAATGTGAGTGTGACTGTGAAAAAAGTGTGTTTAAAAAAAAAAAAATTTCTTATTTTGAAACGAGTTGGAATATATATTCACCTCAATCGATTATTTGGATACAATTAATGTTGAAAAAAACACCGATTATTTCTCAATAATCAGTTATGAAAAAATAATAGATTATTTCCGATTAATCGGTTCTCCGATTATTCCGATTATTTCCGATTAATCGGTTCTCCGATTATTCCGATTATTTCCGATTAATCGGTTCTCCGATTATTCCGATTATTTTCGATTAATCGGTTCTCCGATTATTCCGATTATTTTCGATTAATCGGTTCTCCGATTATTCCGATTATTTTCGATTAATCGGTTCTCCGATTATTCCGATTATTTCCGATTAATCGGTTTCCCGATTATTCCGATTAATCGGTTTCCCGATTATTCCGATTAATCGGTTTCCCGATTATTCCGATTAATCGGTTTCCCGATTATTCCGATTATTTCCGATTAATCGGTTTCCCGATTAATCGATTATTTTTTTTATAATAATCGATTATTTTTTAAGAAAATAATCGGTATAAAAACGATTAATCGATTATTTTTCCCAGCCCTAGTGGCCATATTGATAATCAACTTCCTCCATGCATATTCTGGCATGAGTAAGAAATATATCCTCACAAACCCATATTTAAATTATGAATGAAATTAAATTGGAAAAAAAGTTAAATATAAATAGTAGGTTTATACTAATTCATCTTCTAACTAAAAAAAGCCACATTGCGTAAATCAATTATAATTTCAAAGACTTATAAATTTTTTTGTTTTTCGGTATAAGAAAATTTACGCTAGTCTTCTTACAAAAAATATTAGCCATAAAACATATCTTTAAATGACAGAAGGTTAAAAAGATTTTTTTTTTGTTTTGAACTTTTCAAAAACCCTATTGAAAATTTTCGATTCTATTGTAGAAGGCTAATCAACCGACTAGGGGTTGAATCCCTTTCTATTTCGTTTCATGTTCATTTCGCTTTATCTCTCTTTTCTATCGCCATTAAATCATTTTTAGAAAATGGAAATTTCAAATTGACAAAAAAAAAAATTTTTAACTTTAAATCTTACTAAATTGAAAAAAGTAATTTTTAAATTAATTATTTTCAGATCCTAAGTTACAATTTTAGTGCTAATAATTAATTATTTTCATAAATAACTAAAAGTTTTAATTAGAAAAATCTAGCACGTATGATATAAATAAAAATATATCCAATAAATTTTTTTTTTCAAGTCTTTTTCGCATCTTAGGCCATTTAAACTTTAAATGATTTTTTTTTTTTTATATCTATAAATACATCTCTCAACAGAGACAAACTCCAATTACAGAGAGACGGAGGAGACAGTGGCAATGTTTGAAAATTTTCATGGCAAGTGGGATTTGAACCCGAGTTGGGTGGGCAACTCTAATTCGTAATCCGCAGCTTATCCGATTAGCTACGAGCCTAACGATATATATTGGGATCCTGACATATTTATTTAAGCCATTTGGTATCCGAATGATTTAAATAAATTCATCGACCGAGGTCCGAGCCCACTCTCCTAGGCTTTTAGTTTATCAATATTGACATTTGTTAACATATTTAACCTCTCAGTCACGGGGGAGGGGAGGAGGTTATTATATTTAGTTTCCATAGTGTTTTTTTTTTTTACTTCAAATAGTAATTATATTTGGCGAAGCTGATAAAATGTAGATATAAAGGTTTCTGGATTTCCAATCTAATATTATTTCAATTATATATTTATTTATGTGCCAGGTACTACGTTTCGGACGCATATAGGACCATCCTAAGGGCCAAGCCATTGTCAACATATTGATCCTCCGGAGGTTATATTGGCCAAAGACATTGTTAATACAATAGATCTAATAACAGAGCCACAGATAGAGCGTGACCTCTCTCTGTTACGAGGGGGGGGAGGTACATACTCACTGTCTATAATACTTATGCACTCTAATTTGGTTATTAGATCTATTGTATAAACAATGTCTTTGGACTAGAGGATCAGTATGTTGACAAAGGCTTGGCCCTGAGGATGGTCTTATATGTAACCGAAACATCATCTCTGGCACATCAATAAATATATAATTGAAATAATTGGTCATTGGAAAGTCTATTGCCTCACACTCTTTTCAAATGCTCTTTTTCTTTGGACTTCTATGTTATTTAAAATATTTATCGTAAATATAATTAATTAACTTAGATGATTTTTTTTTTATAAATTTCGTAATTATATAAAAAAAAAATCTATAATATTAATTTAATTTGACAAAAAATAATAAATGGAATTATTAAACTTTTTAAGTTAAATAAATACTTTGACAAGCCCAAAATTAATCAAATAACTTTTGTATATTGCAGTACATATATTAAACTTTGTATATTAATGGTTAAAAGTTTAAATTTGAATTTGTTAGGTTCATTTTAATATAATTTAGTTATACTCAATTTGGACAAAAGGATAAGAAAATTCTGAAAATAGGAAATAAAAACTGGCTCAGTACCAAGATTGATCAAAAGTTTTAGTGAAGAAATGCCAATTTAACTCAGATAATTCGTCACTTACTCACTGAACATATAAATTTAAAAAAAACTCTTTCCAATTTAAATAAAAGAATGTTAATACACAAACTTTCCCATGAACCTATCCATATTCTTGAAGCATACAACTCAGGAGATTTATATAAAGAAAGGTTTTCTTATTTGATTAGATACAGACATTTTTTTAAAAGATAATATCCTGCTTCTATTCATCTCAGTCAAATTTAATATTATATTTTGCCTTGATTTGAAAAATTTATTTTTTGATTTAATCATCTCTTTTTTTTAAAGTAATGTTTCGTTGTGTCCCTGTGAATTTAACCACTGAAAAATAGTTAATCATAAAAAAAGAGCCAGTGAGAGCGAGATAGCATGTTGGTTTGGTTTGTTGGCTGCTGTTTGGTCGCTTTTCGTATGCATCTCGCGTCGTCCGGGCAAAATGCCTTGCCTTGTTCGTTCACATGACAGGATTGTATAGGAGATTCATAAGATGGGAGAGGCCAGCCCATTCCTAATGAAAAGCTGAAAAGCATTCCCTCCTTCAACTTGAGATAAACCCGACATGGCAAGGCGCTATGGCTTTTAGTAGGACACACTCCGGGACCGGGACGAGTTCTACCACATGGAGATGCATGCCACTCATACTAAAACACGTCTTGGGTCCCCACCTTCACATCCCCCTCCCTCTCTACCCTAAAGGTCTAAAACGCGTTTCACACTATCAAATTTTCATTTCAATCAAATTATGGTGCCTGTCTTCTTTTTTTTTCCACCCCTTTTAGCCTTGAGAATTGCCAGTGATCGTTAAAACATTAATAATACTTTATTTAGATCAAAACTATATTTTATCCCCTCTCATACATAATCTAAGCTCCGGTTCGCTAACCCCTATGGGGGAATACACAAAAACATCTGGCATGAGTTTGGTAATATTTCACATTAATTAAATAGTTTCTATCTAAAATTCTTCAAGCCCACATATTCTATCTTAAATGGAATTTATAATATAAAACAAAAAAAAAAAATCGATATGTTTAATTATAAACGTTTGACGTATTCAGAAGAGAAATTAGAAGAAGCTTATTATAATGAAGGTTTTAAATTATTAAAGAAAAAGGAAGGGGGGCGGGGATGATGTCTAATTAATGATAAAATCTTTTGGAACATTCTTGTTTAGGTGAATAGGGAAAAATAAATTTTTTTCTCTAGTTCCATTTGCTCTCGTCGTATCCATAGCTTGTTAGAAGATTTGCGAAAGGATGTGGCGTGCCAAGTTGTATAAATTAGGAAAGGTGTGTGCTTGTATCTTGGCAATGAGAAAAATAACTTTTAGAATGTTTTCTACGAATATTTCGAAGGCATTTAATAGCACTTCTTCATCAGCGGCTGTGCAAAATTATAAAAATGAATAAAATAATTAGAGTGAGTTTATACAAATTGAAATAAAAAATTAAAAAAAAATTAATAAACATCATACCTCACTCTAATGTAACATACAAGCTATAATTTCGGAGCAAAACGTTAGATTGGCACAGTGACGGCGCTACGGGGGGGGGGGGCTAGGGGGGCATGCGCCCCCCGGCAAGGATCTTTGCCCCCCTGGATGCCCCCCCCAATCAGCTCGAAAACCAAATAAAAAAATTTCTAAAATTATTCACTTTTCCTTAAAAAAAATGTAATTTAAGTTTTAAGCTTTTATTTCAATGTGAAAAAGAAAGATTATTTTTTTAAATTCTTTATTTTAATAAATAAATTAATTTAGTTACTCTCAAGTTTTTGTCAAGTAAATATCTTTCTTTTGTGCCATTATAATGTATGTCATCGAAAAGAAAAAAAAATATCCGATAACTTTACCAATCGGCCTTCTATGCCGAAAAAGACCTAAATTAAAAAAAAAACTTTATTGAGCCCCAATCTAAAAAAAAAAAATTTTCTTCTTCGAGTACAAGTGTAAATCCACCAGCTATGAATCAAGCTCAAGTGATTCAGGAGAAATTGATACTGATTTTGAGAAATTCTGTGCATAGCCAATATCTTTCAGAAAAATTTCTGGGCTTTCCTATTTCTCAGGAGATAGTGAGGAAGCCTGCCAACCAAAACTGAAAATATTTCCCTGTACGTGCTGGTGGTGTGACCAGGGCCGCAGACAGGGGGCTATATCCCCGGGGCCCGGGCCCATTGCGCTCCCACCTTAAAATTCCAATTAAAAATAATTTTCATGGTTAAGAGAAATTTTTTTTTTATTTAACACTCACACTTTTTTTCCTATTCACACAGTCTTTTCGGCAACTTAGGCAGAGCAGATTGAAATAAAATAATGTTTTATATCTAATCCTGGCTGCCTACCCAGCACCAATAATATACACAGTCTCCAGCCAAAGAAAATATATCTTCGAAGGTTTAGGTATTACTATTGCATTCTGAAAGCTTGTCCAAGTCTAACACAATGAAGTTCAAGAAGCTTTTCAAGGTCAAGGACGAGTATAAACAAAAATTTTGTTTTTCTTTAGGCTTCTTTACTAATTTTTAACGCTCTTCTCATTTATGATTTTTATTCTTTGATTATTTGTTATCGTTTTCTACCGGCGGCCTTCACAAGGTTATCCTTGAAGGTCACGAGAGCATGGTCATAACTTAAAGAGAGTGTTTAAAGTCATAATAAATAAAATATAATTAACTATTATTGGAGAAATTTGAGAAAAATATATTAACCTATTTATATTATATTGATCTCTATCTCTATCTCTATTTATATACCGGTAATCTCTATATACAGTATATTAATTAAATATATAAAGAGAGAACAGAAGTGACTGACTGATCATCGCACGACTAAACTATAACACCTAGAAAGTTAAAATTTGGAATGTAGATTACCTTTATTATGTAGGTAACATTTAAGATGGGATTTTTCGAAATTGAAATTTTAAGGACGCTAAATGGTCATTTTGGGTTTTTTTTTTACAATAACTTTCAAACGAGTTGAGATATCAATTTGCTTTCTTCGGTAAAAAATTACTTAAATAAATATCTTTGAAATTCGGCGCCTAAAGAGCTCAAAATGCCATTTTTGGGAAAAATCCAAAATAACAAAATTCGATGAATAGATACCAATAGATGATAATGATACACCCATAAGCCAAAATATTTCCTTTATTGGTATTATTGATATAATTTTATATGTTTTTTTATTTAAGAAAATACAAGTCATCTGAAAAATAAAAAATTTTAATTAGTTTTGTTCATTTTAATAATTATTGTATGTGAAATTAACTTACTTAATGAAATTCCATGTAATATTTAATCTCGAAGACCTTTTCTTTCAAATAGAACAATATCACTGAAAATTCGAATGTGATTTAAGGAACAAATTATTGGCCCGCGGGGCTTGCCTGGAAGAGATTCGTATCTACCCCAATTATAAACTTGAACTCCGTTCTCAATAGGCTAGTCTGATCTTTGATTAAGCATTTTGTGACCATGAAAAGCATGTATCGTATTTTATATTAATTTATATGAGGAAAAAATTGTTTCGCATAACGAGTCTTTCGCTTTACAAGTTCGATTCTGGACCGAATTATGCTCGTTAAGCGAGGTTCTACTGTATTAAAGTGGAGGACTAAATTAATGTTTTGATTGCAAAAGTATTAAAAAAATGTAATTAAAATGTAAAAATTATGTATTAAACTAATATTTGATATATAGATAAAAATGCATAAAAAGTAATGAGCCTTATCTTCAGAAACTTGTATTCGTTGGCCATACTGACACGGAGGAAAAAAACACGCTAAGCTGCAAGCTCACTTGAACATTAATCGTATAAGTGACAAGATGCGGATTTATAGCTGGATTGTCGTTAGCGTTTAAAGTACCAGAATGGCAGCTGGATGAGTATTTTCGTTTATTAAGGCCTCTATACTGACGTTTCGGTCTCGGTCAAGACCATCTTCAGAGGTGCCATCTTCAATGCAGGCTGTCAATATAGGCATACAATCAAGTATTTTGGTAATTTAATTAATGTAAAGTATACGATATATCTTCAGGTACATGCGCGATCCAGATTCATTCATTCGATGGATTAATCATTTGGGCATGTAAAATTATTAAATAATCTTATAGTATTGACATAGTCTATAATTATTTATAAAAATATCGCCCCCTCCCCCTTTAATGCGTCCCTATCAAATAATAATCGCAAATTTAATTACTTATTTAAATAATGAGATAATTATAATTTTTTTTTAAATAGCACTTATTTTTATTTTTTATGATAAAATTTTTAAAAGAAAAGTACGCATTTTAGATAATTTATTCTTTTCTTTGTTCAATTTACTTTTTAACGATTCATTGCATTTGATGAAATTTATTTATTTTTTTTTTTCTCATTTTAAAACAATCGATCGTGCGCCGTCATTTAAAGTGATTGGCAGTTCTCAGCATTTTTAAAATAATAGTAAATCATTTTTTTATTGCCTATATTATTATTATTTATTCATTTTTTTTAAATATTTAAAAAAATTTATTTTTCACCTTTTAAGGTTTTTTTTTTTTTTTTTCAAAAATATAGATATGGATAACAATAACAATCTTTTTGTTTAATATCACTGGCTTTTAGAAACGTTATCGCTAAAATATTTTTATTGTATTTTAAAAATGTTTATCGATAAAATTTATTATTTTTTATTCTTATCGAATTTTTTGAAAAAAAAAAAAAAAAAGTTGATTAGAATTTTTAATTAAGTTAATATTTGAAATTTTTCCTGGAAATTCATTTTAATTAAAACCAAATTTTATTATTTTTATTTTAATAAAAAAAAATTTTATATTTTTTTCTTTCTTGCATAGAGTTTTTCTTTTTCGTTTAAAGTTAAGCAATTTAGATCAAGTCCCTAGTTATTTCAAATGTTTGGTAGCCATGGGCGTAGCCAGACATCTTGTTAGGGGGCAACCCCTCGTTAGAGCGAGAGGGGGGGTTCAATTAATATATACATAGATTATTAATTATTTATTTAAATAAAAAAAAATTAAATTAATGTAGTGGATTGGGGCGTTAAAAAAAATTCCCAATGGGAAAAATATATATTTGTTTGTTTTTTTTTTTAATTTTTAGGACAAGCCAGGGGGGCAAAGGCCCCCCTGCCTCCCCCTGGCTACGCCCATGTTGGTAGCCAATTCAATTGAAAAAAAAAAAAAAAATATTATTTCTTGGGACAGGATGTGAACTCCTAGTTTATGAATTTCAACAATCTGGGTATATTTAAATTCACGACAGTATATAAATAACGATTGAAAATTCATATTTTTTTTTTACAGTGTACAGTGAGGGACAATATTAAGTCCCACCCATGCGCATTCTACTTGTGATTATTTCAATGTTTAAAAAAAAAAATATTGTATTTAATGGAAACTTTTATGGTCCAAACTTGGAAAATTTCCAGTAAAAAATTTTAATTTCCTTTTATAAAAACAATGAAATAATCATAATTAGAAAACACAGGGGTGGGACTTAATATTGTCCCTCACTGTACATAAAATATTTTAATGATAATTACATAACACAAGTCATTTATGTAGTTTTTAAATTTGTATGTTGTTAGAATTTTTTTTTTCTTTTATTGTTCGTTTTTCTACTTGACAATTCTTCAACCGAGGACAAAAACAGTTTTGATGAGATCGACAATTGTAAACGAGGCTAGGTGAATTGGTTGTGCGTGTTTCAAGAGATTTCGGGGAGGTCTTTCCTCCTTGTGAGGCCCCCGCTGTGGTGGGACCCATAGAGGGACCCACTCGGGGGACCCACGCTGCGCTCCTCGCAAAAACAAAACATTCTCTCTTCTTTCTTTTTTTTATTTCTTCTTCCATTTTCTTATTTCTTCTTCTTCTGCAACTTGTTTTGTTCTTCAAAATCTCGTCTCGCTTTTGCCCTCTCTCTCCTTTAAGCCTTAAAAACTCATCGATATGTATCAACTCGCCTCACCGCCCTACTATAAATTGCAAATTTAGGTCAAACAAAAGAATAGGTTCATGTTTCGTCAATTTGATCATTGTACTGATGGTTTCAAATCACTTCGCTTTTTGTTTTCCGTCCTCATTGGAAAAGATCATCTATTGTTGATTTTAGAATATTATATTTGAGTCAACAATAGACAATAGAACGACTTAATTATACTATTTGATAAGCATCTGAACAATTGAATTGATTAAGAGCATTTCTCATATAATCTTTGTCTCGTTTTATTTTGATCTTTGACTTTTTACCACCTTTTATATAATTAGGCTTTAGTGATAATGTGAAACGCACGTTTCCCGACAATTTTTAACTGCCTGCTGATATCGGAAAAAATTCCTTTCTTAATGATGTTTTTATCTATTTGTTCGCTTCTTACTTAGTACTCAATCGGCTTAAAAATTTCTATTATACATGTACAACATATTTACTTAAGCTTTAGAACTTTAAAACCTTAAGTTATTTTTTTAATTTAAACTTGCTAGAGAAAAATAGAAAATAGTATATTTATTTTAATAGAAATGTATTTGAATCAGAGAATAATTATTTATTATTGTATACAAGGTGTGAAAGGAGCGATAATATATTAATTAAAATCATTTATACATGTCCAACTTTTTCCCTCTCGAATAAAAGCCAAATAAGAAAAAAATGGTATTTAATAAATGAAGAAAATTATTATAGGCTAATTATAAATTCATTTTTATTATTCTTCATTTTTATATCAATACATACTTAGGCTACTGAAGATGACATCATAAAAGGAACGTAAATATAGAACATAAAACATGAGTTCTTCTAAGGCAGCGTTTTCCAAACTGTGAGGCGCGCCTCCCTAGGGAGGCCCGAACTAGTCTAGGGGGAGGCGCGAGTATTGGCCACCAAAATCAATTTTCCAAATGATTGCTAGTTTTATAAATAAAATAATAAAATTCTGGGACGGAGGTTTTCCTTAATATATTAATTAAAAAAATATTTTTATATAAATTTATATTTTTTAGTACTAAAATTTTTTTTTTTTTGTTTTTGTATTATTTTATTAAATGGGTGGGGGGGGAGGCGTCATACGATTAAATATTTTTAAGGGAGGCGTTGTATCAAAGTTTGGAAACCACTGGCCTAAAGTAAGACTCATTCTAGAAAATTATACTATGTGTAAAACCCAAAGGCTGATCCAGGGAAGTTTTTCAGGGTTTTAATTTTTTTCTGACTAGACGCGAAGCTCGCCGAAAGCGATAGCATTGTTAATTATTTTATTTATTAGGATTGGATAAAGGGTTGAAAGGTTGAAAAAAATGTTTTTTAAATTTATTTTAGCTAAATCGAAGGCAAATAAATAGAAAACATTCAAAAAATAGCGTTGATTATTATTTTATAATATTAAGGGTTGATTAGGGATTAGATGAAGGGTTGATTATTTAAGAAAGGCCTTGGAATATTCCAAATCACTTGTTGACATTCTTTTCCATCTCTAAATATAGTTAGATTAGAGTAAAAGGTATTTTTTTTACTTTTAATAAAAAGGGAATTGTTATTTTGATCAATTTTATTTCAAAACAAAGAGAAAAAGACAAGTCTCGTTCAGTCGAGCGCGTGGCTTGCTGGCAGGCGCCGAGATGTTTTTTTTAGTTTAAAGTGAATCAAAGTGAATAATTAATATAGTGTAACCCCCCTGACCTCACCGTCAACCAGCACACCCTCTTGAGAGTCTTATTAAAGGTAATTATTATGCATTTTATCGTTGAAAAAAAAAAATGATAGAAACAAAAATTTGACTGCGAAAAACGATTCTTTTGAATATGAAATTAAATAGTTTGTATTTCACTAAGGGTAGAGGGAGAATATAAGCTATTAAAATGGGGAGGGGGAGTGTAGGTGTCATTGAAAAAAAATTAGTTTTTTATTTTTTGTCTTTTTTAAACTCAACACTTTTTTCTCATTCACACTCCACACTCAACACTCACACACACATTCACAGTCTTTTTGGCAACTCAGGCCATATAAGACTTTATTAATTAATGATATAGATGCATATTGGGGGTCCATGCATTTAAATTTAAGCCATTTGGTATCCATTTCGGACTGCCAGGGGCTAGAACCCGCCACGTTCGGTACCAACTACACCAAGCCTGAGGGCATTTTTTAAAATCTTTTCTTAACTCACTATTATTTACCATTATATTCTTTCTATATGGCTTATATTTTTGTTAATCAAATTTCCTTAATATACTTTTACTCAGGGGTGGATTAAGGGTTGAAAATTAAAATAAAATAATTTCAAAATAAAATAAAAATTGTGTGGTTCGACTCCCGGCGGCACACCCTTATTTTTTTGGATATAATATTTAATTGTAAAAATTAAAATAATTATTTATAAATGTATTCAAATTATTTTGAGAGTAATTTCAACGGGAGGGCTCGCATTTCCTTAAGAGGGGGGGGGGAGGTATGAAGGCATTAACCAGGTAACCAGGGGGGTTGATGTCCCATCCCCTATAATACACAAAGATATTAATGTTTGTTAATTATACTAAATAGTTTTACTAAAAAAATAAGTGCATTCCGTTTGAGTTAAAATTTATATTAAATATTTAGCAAATAGCATAATGGAATAGAAACATTTTAATGTTTTTCTAAAATTTTTTATTACTGGGGCGGAATTAATTTTTGAAGATTTCGAAACTCCCCTAAACAGATAATAATAACACTGGGTAACTTAGGAACCCATCGAATCCTTTGCACTTGCAACTTATATTTTATCAATTCACTTCCGAGGAATACGTTAAAAATAAAATCAAAAGTTTCTGCCGTCCGCTTTTAAAGATATTTTAACAAGAAAGTCAAAAAATTCTCCAAAATGACAGTCGCCAATATTTAAAAATAAGGAAGTCTCGAGATTGAGACCAATCTGGCAACGTCGCATAACATAATATTCATTTCTAGTTGTCAGTTACATTTTTTTTTCAATTTTACGATATTTTTTCTCGCAAATCGTCCATTGTGTTTAAACTGATTTGCATTAAACATTGTAATATATTAAATAAAGTAAAATTTAAGGCGTTTAAGATTTAAAATAGATAGTTGATGAATGCAATGTTGCCAGTTCTATATTACGTGAAATACTGCTCAAGTCAAAAGTCATTCATTTATTATTTTTGGTAATTAAATTATTAACTTAATACAATTATAAACTATGATAGGTCACGACTAAATTATAATAAGGAATTTTGGCATTCAAATTTTTAATTTTATTTAAAAAAAAATTTAGATTCTATTATGACTTACGATGTACTATCCGAACAACTTTAATAATTTCAAGGGGCTTAATTAATTGAGAATTCCAAAAGCATATTTTGGTTTACTTTGCAATTTTTCGATTTCCCTTTAGCAAAATCGAATTATGATCATTCTCAACCTTTGCTTATATACAGTAGTATAAAAAATAATATTTATAACATAATAAATATAATAAATTTAAACTCATCTAGTTGCGCTGAGTCGGCTAATAAGTCTCTAAAATCTTAAATAAATAAAATAAAATTGCAAAATTCAACAATTGAAATTTTTATTCTTGGTGAGGTCCAGTCCAGTTCTTCAAGTAGCTAACCACTTCTGGATCAAATTGATAACATAATAATATTCAGTATATAAATGAGAATATCCTGATTCTAAAAGATTATACAAAAACTTTTTTTAAAAACTAATGAAGTAAATAAATTTAAAAAAAATAATTTTCTTATTAGAGTGCTGCCAACTAAAACCTCTTAGATGAACGTTATAACATCCCTGAAAGATCACTTCTCTTTTATCCTCGCTGGTCTATTGAATTGGATGATGAGATTAAGTTTTTAAGTTAGCAAGAAATTTTCAAGTCATTTTTACTCTTGTTATAGAAGAGGAAATTTTTGAATTCAAACGATTTAGAATTAAATCAAAATATTAATGGAAAAAGAAGCGAGTAGCCTACCTATTACAATCTATCATGGCTGTCACTAAAAAGTAGAAGAGAATTTTCTTCCTAATTGATAGGTATATATTCAATATATACAGAGTAGATTCCGATGAAAAACGAGCTAGGTCATGTGTTGCCAAAGGCTCTGAATGGAAGGCATTATTGGAGGTGCGTGATAAGCCAGAGCCTCCGGCTTTGGAGGCCTCCATGCCGGAGGCGCTGCTAATAAAGCCGTCGACTCGTGATGGATGCGCCTGTAGGCGACAGGTGCTCCTGGCTATTGTCCATTAGGACAAGGTGGCACAATTTATATATAGAAACCTACAAGGGGATATTATTGATCTCACAGCATCTGTAGGCGCAGGTCTTAAAGCTTGCTTGCTTTCTTTAAGTTGACATTTTTGGTAATTAGGTCATTATACTTTATTTAGGACTAGTGCTCATTACGAATATTGCATACCTTTTAGGAAATTACAATTGATATTTAAAAGAAAGTTTTATCAAACAAAAATATTAAGAATTTGTATCTTATCATCGAAATCAATTTCCCAATATCATCTTTTCACCTAGTGAAAATTATTAACAAAATTTTCTGATGTTAATAAATCAAATTTTTTCATTTTATTTCAAAATTCATATACGAGTTATGTTTGAGTTTAATTTTTAAAGGGCATTGTTTTTTTAATTTTAATATTATATAAAACAATTTATAGCTGTGATGTTATATTATTAATAAGAGGGATATGAAATGAGAGATGCAGCTAAGGTTTTTTTTTTCTTTGTGATTATTTCATGGTTTTAAAAGATATATTATATAGACCTATATTTTAATAGAAACTTTCATGGTTGAAACCTAGAAAATTTCCAATAAAGATTTTCATTTTCTTTTATAAAAACAATGAAATTATCACAAGTAGAAAACCCATGGGTGGGACTTAATTTTGTCCCTTACTGCACATAAATGAATGAATTGAATGATGATGATTGAATGAATTGAATAAATTAAAAAAAAAAAAAACCTTAACTGCGTCTCTCATTTCATATCCCTCTTATTAATAATTTAATATTATAAACAACTCTGAATCGGACCCTTGTCCCGTGTCTCAGGGCTAGAGCATTAGCTTCTGCTACCAAAGGTCAAGATTTCGCATCCCGTGCGTGTCACATGCCACAAAAATTTATTTCAATTAGATTGGCTACCAATCCAAATGAAACAAATAGAGGCGGGGTCCAAATGGCCTTGGATAGCAAAAAGACCTTAAATGAAATAAAAAAAAATGATTTGTAGATTGATTAATAAATACACTGTAAAAAAAAATCTTAATTTTAGTGTGTTTTTGAATACTAAATTTACAAATTTCCTTTGTAAATGATATCTACTATGCATTTATCTACTAAATTTACAAATGTATGCGTTCAAATATTTACAACAAACATTTTAAAATTACAATTTTCTTCGAAAAATAGAGTATGTATTGTAATTTTACAAACATTGCATTTCGTTAAAAATTGTATTTTTTCTCGAAAGCAGTTTAGGAATTCTAAAATTACCACACATTTACACTCTAATTTTCAAACGACTTTCGAAAATTACAATACATTTGTAAATGGTTTTGCAAAGATTTACCAAATTTAGTATGTTTTTGTGTAGGAAATATGCTTCCTAAACAATTGTAAAATTACAAAAAAATTTTTACAGTGTAGATAAATAAAAAATTCCCAAAATTCTTAAGGATTTGATTGAAGCAAGGGAAAATTTTAAATTTGTAGGGCTCGCTTATTCACCATTGTTTTAAATTATTTTCGGAATTTAAAAAATCTTATTTACTTGTCTTTTTCCCTTTGATTTAGAATCTTCAAAAAAAAAGTATATAACCATAATGGAGTCAAGCACAACGAATAATGAGGGAGGAGAGGGAAGGCTGAAAAGAATTATTAGTCTACTAATTCGTGATCGCTACCACATATTTAAAAGATGTGTATTAAAAAAAAA
>JAKCPI010001234.1:0-21636 GCA_023213315.1 Euborellia annulipes
TATTTTATAACTAAATAATATTTTTTGTTTCCAGTCAAAGGCGAATATTTGACAACCGAACGGATCTGTGATCAATCGGGCCGTTGTCCAGATTTATGCAGTGCAGATAGTGGCTATGACATAAATGGCTGCGAAGAATGCAATCAAGATAGATGCAATGGCGGAACCCATAAAGAGATCCTTTGTTCATCTTTATCTGTTTAATAAAAAAAAAAAAAAAAGAACTCACCTCTCCTTATTACTTTCTCTTACCTATATAAAGAGTGGATTCATGTCAAAAAAGGATGGAAATACACGTTTTGAGAGGGATCTAAATGGCCGGAAAAAGAACTTAAAAAAAAACATTGTGTGGTTTTATGAAACCACGATGCAAGTGAAACTTTTTTCGGATCGTAGGCTTTTAACTGAAAATTTTCAGAAAATTATTCAATTAAGGGTATTAAAATCGCGTTTTTAATCTTAATTTAATAATTGGAAAATGGGAAATCAATTGGCGTATGTTAAATTAAAAACTGAGAAAAATATTTATTTAGTATTTGAATCATTTTAAATTATTTTAAAAATTATATTTTTATCAAATGAAAAATTAAATCTCATAATTGTTTTTTTATAATTCGTCATATATTATATATTAAATTTCAACTTTCCTATTTTTGTCGTCATGGCTTGTGACGTCATAACTTGTAGCGTCACGGCCTTTGACGTCACGGCTTGTAACGCGACATGCTGATAGAGAAACGAATAAATTTGTGTCGATCAAAATAGTTTCACTTTAAAAAAAAAAAAACCGGCGGAAACTAAATACCACCTTGTTCAAAAAGTTCCCGGAATTTATTTCAGAAAATTAAATCTAAATCTATATTGTCCCCTTCAAAGTAATCTCCATCGACTGCAACGCACCTATGCCAGCGCTTGATCCAATCCTCGAAACATTTGTTATATTCGGTTTTCTGTATGTCCATCAGTGCTTTCATGCTGAAAAGCTTTTTTAACTCGATTGAGCAGAAAGAAGTCCCAGTGAGCCAAATCAGGTGAATACGGTGGCTGTTGGAAGGTATTTATTTCGAACTGTGCGTTATCATGGTGTAAAATCTACGAGTTTTCGGTCTCTTCACGCAAACGTCTCATAACGCCCAAATAATACTCTTTGTTTACTGTCTGTGGCCTTCTGGCAACAATTCCGTTGTAATCCATGAAAACCGTGAGCATTGCCTTCATCATCTTCGAATGACTCACGACCGTTTTCTTTAGGAAAATCGTTGCCGAAACACTTTTCCAACCTTCCTCGCACCATTAAATCCGTTTTTTTTTTACGCAAAGTTCACACAAGTTCATTGTTGCAAATTTAAATCCATTTCTAATAAAAATTGTAAAAAAAAAATCGCCAAAACACACAGAGATAGATTGGCTTTTCCAAATGTCAAACTATGACGCTAAAGTTTAGAGGGAATATCAACAACAGATGTAACAACTTAACAAAAAAAAAAAAAAAAACTCAAATCGGAACGATAGGAGCGCCACACGGGGGTTATTCCGGAAACTTTTTGATCAAGGTGGTATATCTCGACACAAAAAATCTGGTGTGACAAAAGCACAGAGCACGACTTTCGAGACCTTCTGTTCAAATAAAGCTCGAAGAAAATAAACTTAGATGTTGAAATTTTATATTCAAGTTAGAGACATGCGAAATTTTTTTTTTTTTTTTAAACATTCACACAGTCATTTTGGCAACTTAGGCCATATAAGACTTTATACGATAACCGTTATTTAAGAATTTATCTATTATTGGGGTCCAGGCATTCTTATTTAAGCCATTTGGTATCCAAATGGCTTAAATAAAATCATCAGACTGCCTGGGGTCCGAACCCGCGACGTTTGGTATATGAGGTTAGCACGCTAACCTCTACACCAAGCCCCGACGGCTACTAGCACTTTACTCATGTACTTTTTTAGTTTTTTCTCAAAATTAACATTAAGGAATTTGATTAAAATTCAAAAATCAATTATTTTTTTAGATGCTCTTTAAAATGTATATTCTCATTTTGCACTTGGAAGTGTTTGAAGCACACTTTACTCTTGTACTTCATTTGCGTTCATGGTAACTGCTGAATTCTAATTTACTGTCGGAAACTAAATATATGACTGCCCAAAAAATCTGGTGGGACAAACAGTGAACACTTCGTTCTGTGTAGCCCCGAAATCACACCAGATAAAAAAAATTAAAATTTCGAGATCAATTCTTTATAAGACGTTAAGGGGGTTCAAAAGCGACGTCTAAACGTACTTTAAAAAAAAACTAGACTATTTTTTCAATGGAATATGAATTAAATTCATATGAGATTATTGGGACATCGAGCTATAATTTTTTTAATGACTCATTATCGTAATTAATGTTTTTGTTATCAAGCAAATACAAAAAAACAATCTGTCCCAATAATCTTTAGTTTTTTTTAAATTTAAAAATGAATTTATTGTTATTATTAATCACATATTAATTAAGAAATTTTTAAAATAAGCTTAGATGATTTATTTAAAAATCAACTGTCAAATTAGTTCAGCATTCTTGCAATAGATGGCAGGCTAGTCTAACAGCCGATCGCCTAATGGCCTATATTTATATATTTTTATGCTTTTATAAAAGATACATAATATATAATAACATTTATAAAGTATTTATTGTTAAAAGATCAATGAAAATCAACCAAATGCATTAACTATTATTAGCTACCATTCTGACATCTCTTGGCAAATTTTTGAATTACTTGATTTTTTGGGCATACTTTTATGACACACTACGCTAATATATTCTAGCAGAGTTGTTTTTTTTTTTTTTTCTTCTGATTAGCAGCAAGTAGCCCCCTCAATCAAGCCGCTCTGCCAGTGTTTATGAAACAACAAACAGTTAATTTCTATCTTTTGTGTATTCATTAATATGAAAGAAAGCTGTCACAATGACTCATGGCTCTCATTCATCGAGCACTTTGCTAGTATTCATTTATTGGATGAATTATTTATTTTAGAATTACAGGTCAGTTTAGAAAGTGAGTTACCGGTACACATTTTATAAAAAAAAAATTTAATTTGAAATTTTATATGCTTAAAGAGGGACCTTTTAGAAATTATATTTCATCCTGAAATTTCTATAACCGTTTGAGTTATTAATTGTAGAAGTTACGAATTCTCTCATAGGAAATGTTATAGTTAAGTCTTTTGCGCAAGCAGCAGGGGATGCTTGATTGAATTTTAAGCATATTTGCGCAAGCAAAACTCTCGGCCATTTTATAGACGTTTTGAAATTTGATATTTATTTAATATTTATTCAATTCAATATTTTTTGTGTCTCTGTTTAAAGCAAGTATTTTTTTTTTTAATTAAGCTGATAATACAATTTAAGGTTCAGGAAATCCCAAATGAGCAACGCAGCTAGTCGTTTTTTCAATTTTAACATAAAGTGCCAGGTCAACGTTTCGGTCACATATAGTACCATCATCAGGGCTAAAATACAATAGATAAAATCAAACACTGATAAAAAGAATTTGAGATCATTGTTTGATTTTATATATATTATATTTTAGCCCTGATGATGGTCCTATATGTGACCGAAACGTTGACCTGGCATTTTATGTTAAATTAAGTTAAATAAATAAAAATTGAAAAACGACTAGCTGCGCATTTGACTATTTCTTGTTAAACTGTTAAAAAAACTACCAAAAAACTTCCTATACAAGTATAGGGACTCTGTTTCATAAACTGTTTATGAATAGCATATGAGAAAATTCAATTTGTTGCCAACCTAACAAATTTCTTGTATTTTTTAAAATTAATTATTTTGGTAAAAATTGTTAATTTTAATTTTAATTTTTATAGCTATTTAGTTGAATTACTTTATAAAAATCTGGTGTGACTGGCCCACAGTACACAACTTTCTCTTACCTTCGGTAATCGAAAGTTGTGTACTGTGCTTGTCTCACCAGATTTTTTGTGTCGACATGTATTTAGTTTCCGACAGTAGGGTACATTCGATTTTCAAGATGTAAAATTTATAAGTGTGGGAAAATATTTATATTTTGTTACTATGGCAACCATTTCTCCTATCTTTTCTATGGAGTACAAGAGTAAAGTGGCCTTCAGAAGATTTCAATCACAAAATGAGAATATACATTTTAAAGAGCATCTAAAAAATAATTGATTTTTGAATTTAAAAAAAAATCGTTGGAGCGAATTTTGAGAAAATCGAAAAAAACTGAAAAAGTGCATCAGTAAAGTACTAGTACTCTTTGGTCGATTTTGTTCAAAAGCTTCGTGTCACGTCCCATAGGGGTGTCTAACTTAAATATAAAATTTCAACCTCCTAGCTTACTTCCTTCATGCTTTAAATTGAACCCAAACAGACACACCCACACACAGACAGACCACTTTTTTGGATTCAGGGGACCTCAAAACGTGAAGATCCATCAAAATCTCGACATCGAATTTTTGACATGAATCCAATACTTTCTCTCTCTATATATTAACATATATATAGAAGTAAGAGAAAGTAAAAATTATTTAATTATTATGACTTCATAAATATTTAAACAGTTTAGAGCGCGAATTTCAAACCAGAATTTAATAAATTTAGATTTGTGAAATAAATTTTAAAAGAATAATTTCACGTTTCCTTAAAATAATATTAATAAAAATTCCTTGAGGTAGTCGAGTTATTTGAGAACGTTTAGACCAGTGATTCTCAACTTGTCGCGGTACACTTTTAACGATTTCAAAATTTGGCGGCACACAAAGAAAAAGATAAGTTTAAAAGTTGGTAATTTGTTCATAAACTTTTATATTAATTTTATTTCATATCCTGGGTGTATTAAAATTAAGGTACCGAAGTATATGAAAAATGAAGGAAAATTCATATTTTTTTACAGTGTAGCGTTATTAAACACTCACCTTCCATTCTGAGATCGTTTGAGAAAAAGAGCATCATAAAATACGTATTCTGATTACATATAAAATAAGAAAAAAGTGGACTTGATTTAACTATCGAAATATAATCAAAAGATGAGGCTCCAATTCGAGGAAACGTTCTTTCTCACTTCGCTCTCGCTATCTATGGGAAGGGAAAAAAATTAAATCCTCCCACTATCATCAGATGCTTGTTATAATTTCCTTTTTTTTTTAATGTGTAACCTTTTATACGCCCCCTCCCCCTCCCCCCCTCCCCCCTCCCTCACACACACAACCCTTTTTCCATTCAACAGGAGACTTTGTTGTCAGATTTCATCTTCCCACAGGAACTATTAATTAGAAAAAAAAAACGTTTATTTTTTTATTGAGATCATCATTAATTAAGGGCTCGGGCCCGCCTGCTACGGTATTTACCAGAGGGAATTTATTCTTTTGTTTTATATCTATTTTACAAACACCTTTTTTTTACTTTCTCTTATCTATGTATATATGTAATATATATATAGAGAGAAAGTATTGGATTCATGTCAAAAATTCGATGTCGAGATTTTGATGGATCTTCACGTTTTGAGGTTCCCTGAATCCAAAAAAGTGGTTTTCGCGACATGGTCTGTCTGTCTGTCTGTCTGTCTGTCTGTCTGTGTGTGTGTGTGTGTCTGTGTGTGTTCAATTTTAAGCATGAAGGAATTGAGCTAGGAAGTTGAAATTTTATATTTAAGTTAAACACCCCCGGGACCGGAAAAATAAGCTTTTAATCAAAATCGGCCAAAGAGTACTAGTACTTTACTGATGTAGTTTTTCAGTTTTTTTCGATTTTCTCAAAATTTGCTCCAACGATTTTTTTAAAATTCAAAAATCAATTATTTTTTAGATGCTATTTAAAATGTATATTCTCATTTTGCGATTGAAATCTTCTGAAGACCACTTTACTCTTGTGCTTCATGGGAAAGATAGGAGAAATGGTTGCCATGGTAACAAAATATAAATATTTTCCCATACTTATAAATTTTACATCTGAATTCCAATGTTCCGTACTGTCGGGAACTAAATATATGTCGACACAAAAAATCTGGTGTGACAAGCACAGAACACAACTTTCGATTACCGAAGGTAAGAGAAAGTTGTGTGCTGTGCGCCAATCACACCAGATTTTTGGAGTTTATACTTTTACAGTTGAGATTACAAAGGTTATTGCTAGGGCTCAGATCGATATACTCTAAAAAGGTCTATTCTCTAAAAATAGGCGTTAAAATTTAAAATCAACAAATGGGTGTTAAAAAGTAATGTAAAAACAATTTCGAAATTTGTAACACTCGCATCATATGCAATTATTAACATTGTTATTTATATACATAGGCCAGCGATTCCCAACCCGTGGGCCGCGGACGGAAAAAATTCTTTCGACATTTGTCAATTTTGAGACTTTTCCAGATTCTCTTCACTGATCTCACAAAAAGAAACGTTTTTTGAGATTTTCAAAAACGACTTTTTCGCTTTTTTGCCTGGCAGAGACTTTTTTTTGAAAAAGCAACTTTTATGACAGACTTTTTTCAAATTTTTTAATATAATATGTTTTTTTTTTTTTGTATTTTCGGCTCAGGCCATTGAGTTTTTACTTTCTCTTACCTATGTATATATGTAATATATATATAGAGAGAAAGTATTGGATTCATGTCAAAAATTCGATGTCGAGATTTTGATGGATCTTCACGTTTTGAGGTCCCCTGAGTCCAAAAAAGTGGTTTTCGCGACATGGTCTGTCTGTGTGTGGGTGGGTGAACAAAATATCTCAAGAACAAAAAGAGCTAGGAGGTTGAAATTATATATTTAAGTTAGGCACCCCCATGGGACGTGACACGAAGCTAAAAAGCTTAACGCATCAAGACTGTATTTCTTTCAGCGATAATAGTAACGTAAAAAGCCCCATAAAAATTCGTTATTTAGTTTCAGAATTCATGAATTCAAAATAAAATCTCACAATTTGAATTCTATAATTAATCAAAAATATGAAATTGTAATTAAATATTTCATTTTTAAATAATTGTGAGATTTAATTAATCTCTTTTAACGTACTCTTAAACTACTTGACGGATTTTTATGGGGTTTTTTTTTTCATTGTGTGAAATTTCAATTAGTTTTTGAGTGAACGTAACTCAAGATTATTTTTAAAAAGGTTTTCTGACTGTCTATAATTATATTTTCTCAAATGAAATGAATTCGACAGCTTTAATGGAACGTTTGATAGAGGATAATCATAATTCTATATGTATAGAAAAATGTCTGCGATTGATACGTTATAATTTAATCGTCGATGCAGGGAGTGAATTAAAAAAAAGAGCGAAGCATCCTATTGAATGAAATATACAAATTCTTCAATCTTATTACTTTCTCTTACCTATGTATATACATATATCAATATATAGAAACAAAGTATAGAATTCATGTCAAAAATTCGATGTCGAGATTTGGGTATAGGCCTACATGTTTTAAGGTTCCCTGAGTCTAAAAAAGAGGCAAATTGGTCTATGTGTGTGGAATTGAGCTACCGGATTGAAATTTTATATTCAAGTTAACCACCCCCTTGGCACATGACACGAAGCTTTTGAACAAAATCAGCCAAAAAGTACTAGTAACGGTACTTTGCTGAAGTACTTTTTCAGATTTTCTCAAAAATTCAAAAATCAATTATTTTTTAGATTCTCTTTAAAATGTATATTCTCATTTTGCCATTGAAATCTTTTGAAGACCACTTTACTCTTGTACTTCATAGGAAAGATAGGAGAAATGGTTCTAATATATCGGCGGAAACTAAATATATTTGGACACAAAAAATCTGGTGTGACAAGCACAGAACACAACTTTCGATTACTAAACTCAGTAAGTCGTTTGAGGTGCATCTAAATCAGTGGTTCCCAACCTTTTAGGGCCCATCGTCCCTTCCTGGAGGTTGTCTAACTTAACACCTTATCGCCCCCTTATCATTTTCATTGTATGCCTAATTTTAGTCCTAAATTTTTAATGGAAATTTTGATGGTTCAAACCTAGAAAATCTCCAATAAAGATTTTCAATTTCTTTTATAAAAACAATGAAATAATCACAAGTAGAAAACGCACGGGTGGGACTTAATATTGACCCTCACAAATCTACATGGTTCAAATTGAATCAAATTCATAGTTTCTGTGATCTGCATTTGCATTTTCGTATAAAATATGATTTAAAATTTTTTAACAAATTTTTATAGGGTTTATCTTTTAGCTATTCTTTTAAGATTAGAAATAATAATTTTAGGAATATATTCTCTAATCGTATTTTCATCTGGAATGCTTTTTATCTTGTAACTTGGAAAATAAAATTTAATTTTATCTCGAAAAGATAATTAATGTTTTCCTTAAACTACCCATGTGCGGTGAATAAAAACAACAACTGCAGAAATAGTGATAAAAATGTTGAAATTTTTTTTAGTTAATTGTAATTATTTATTACTAACTATAAAATTAACCACAATTAATGGGAAAAATTAAACGGCTCCTGATCTTAGGGGGAGTAGGCAAGATTTTTATTATTTATATCTCCACCCAAATCTTTTTGAAATAATTTTATTTTTATGAAGAAAATTTCAATTTTTCGGTAAATTTTTATTTAATGAAATCAAAAGTGACGTTTCGATTCTAGATTAGAATTGGATTCTTCAGAATATTTTATTTTTATGACAATTTTTTTGTCCTCTTCTATCCTGGCCATCTTCTTCATCGCCTCCCCCCCCCCCCACTTATTTATTGCCCCCCTGAAAAACTAAATCGCCCAAATCACTGGTCTAAATCAACTCCGATTGGGCTCAAACTTTATATTTCTATGAATTTCAACGATCTGCATATTTTCAAAGGGCCTTAAAAAAAAATCTAGAAAATTCAAAATAAGAGAACATTTTCTATTAAACGATGGCATTTTTAGAATCAGGGCTACCAAGAGCATCAAATAAAAAAAAAAAAAAAATCTCTCGATTGTTGTTCAGGAAATTTCTTCTTTTTCTTGTGTGTGTGTGTGTGTGTTTGTTGAGAATTAAAGGCTCTCTGAGAGAGAGTGGGAGGGTCAAATGTTACACCTTAATGGGTTCATCATGTCGCTCACACTGGACACAATTCACACCCTTTTTTCTTTCAGCCCTTGGTTCTGTGATCATCATCAACTACAAATACGAAACGAAATAATAATAGACAAAGTCATTCATTCAAGGGGGCGGTAGTTTTATCCCTTGTGATTAAAGTCCCTAATAATAATAGCAGCAGCTAGCATATAACCAACCAACCACCTCTCTCTCGTCAATAGAAATCACACAAATTCTACCTGCTTGCTTGCCCAAAGGATTGTTATTTTAGAAAACAAAAAAACACATGCTCTACTTCCTCTTTTTTTTTCGTATTATACAAAAATAGCAGTCAAAAAAGTCTGGTCGCACAGCACACAACTTCCTCTTACTCTTCGGTTGTGTTCCGTGCTTGTCACACCGAAATATTAGAATTCAAGTTGTAAAACTTACTTTCCTATCAAGTACAAGAATAAAGTGTGCTTCAAAAGATTGCAAGCGCAAAATGAGAAAAGAGCATCAAAATCGTTAAAGCGAATTTTAAAAAATACTAAAAAAGCACATCAGTAAAGTATTAGTACTCTTTGGCTGATTTTATTTAAAACCTTCGTGTCACGTGCCATAGTCCTATTTAAGTTCGCAATATAACCGCGTTTCACGCAATTATATTAAATAATTTTTATTAAATTTTCTTACTTTATTAATTATCAATTCTCATTTTTATCTTTTATTTTTTTTTTTTTTGCCCAGTTGAAGATTATAAATATAAATTAAATCATTTTCATTGAATATATAATTGTATTTTTTTTTATTTAGAAAATTTTTTGGAATGTTATTTTCAACTTATATGCTTATCTGAAGATTAACTAAATTTTTAATAATTTTATTATATTAATATCAAATTCTTAGTTAATCCTCAGATTCGCAATCAAAAATTGATTTAAAAAGTGTAATTTCATAGAAAGAGCCAAAATGTTATATTTAATTAATAATTAACAAGCCATATTCCGAAATCCCCCCACCCTTACCTACATCCCGAACGAGGCAGAGGAAGCCAAGGAAGACGAACGAAAGCACACTCACTCTCGGGTCATTCGCCAGCCTTTGCGGAACCCCCTAGGAAAACGCACTCTCGGGTTGTCAGCCAGCCTTTGCGGACCCCACTTAGAAGATACTACGCTTGGGTCAACCGCCATCCAGTACGGGCCCCACTTTTCGACGACGCCTGCAACGCCTATTGATTTCTGATGCCGTCATCATCATAATCCAGGGCCGGATCTAGAGGGGGGCAGTGGGTGCATAGTGCCCCGGGCGGCAGATATCAGGGGGCGGCAATTAAAAAAAGATTTACTAAAAAAAAAGGTAAAATGATATGAATTTTGTATAGAATATTTTAAGGAGGGGGCGGCAAATTAAATTTTGCCCCCCCCTTAAAAAATCTCCTAGTTCCGGCCCTGTCATAATCGTCACCATCTTCAATCAAGAGAGCCGGTCAACTTCTGATTCGAACGAAGGTCGACCAGCGGCGACCGAAACGTCCGATTCTCAACCAAGAAGAAAACCTCCTTATCCTTCCTTCCCTTTTGGCTTTTAATCTTTTAATCACGGCTCACACACTCCTTATAATTAAAAAATAATATATAATAAACTCAAATATTCGCCATAATTTCGAATTTTCTTTCCCTGAGCCATTTCCTTTATATATAAAAAAAAAAAATAAATAAATAAAAAAAAAGAATTATACAAAAAAAAAAGAATTTAATATAAAAAAAAAATATATATAATTTTCAATTGGGCAACAACCCTCTTAAATAAAAAAAGCGAAGCAGATTACAAAACTCACCCTGATTACAACCCCCGTGACCAGAGAAGTACCACACTCTAGCACGCTACGAGTTAAATATCAAATTTCAATGTTCCTAACTCTTTTCGTTTTTAAAATATTTTGTTTCCTTTTTTTTTTTTTTTTTTTTTTTAGCTCAAAACGTGTATTTCTATCAAAATTTGGACATCGAATTTTAATAAAAATGAGTTCTTTTTATGGCTATTACTTATTCTTTATAGAGGTAATAATAGAATTTACACATTTAAAAAAAAAAATGCCCATAAAAATCCTTCATTTAGTTTCAGAGTCCATATGAAAATTAAAGATTGAATATCAAATTAAATCCCCCCAAATATTATTCTCTAATTAATCATATAAATATTAAATTTTATATGAATTTTTTTTTATTTATCTTTCAATTGCTTCCATGTTTTCTAAATAACTTTTCAATCCGCCCTTGGCAACAAATAATATTTGTTCCCGATTTTTGTTTAAATAAACAAATTATAAAACAGGTAAAAAAAAAATTCCGACTTTGTGATTTAACGTAGTCTTTTTTTTTTTTTTTTTAAGGTGTTTAAATAATAAATCTTTCAAGACAAACAACTAACACGAAAGCGATTATAAAGAATATAGAAATTTCTTCTCTCAGCTCCACAATTCAATATTTGAGTTTTTGATGATTTATTTGGGCAAATTTCGTCACCGCAGGCGTGAACAGGCCATCATATTATGGGGAGGGGAAAAAACATCCCTCCCTCCTCTCTCTCTCTCTTGTAACCCTCCGGTTATTGAGGCTACCTTAAAAAAAAAAATTTTATTTTTTCTGGATACCAACGTTGTTCTTTAAACCCTTCGTTAAATTGCACGAAAGTCGGTAAAATAGTCTTTAAACTAAAGATGACCTTTTTGAATTTTGAACTAATCTAGTGTTTGTATCAACATGAGAGACATCTAAACATAAAAATGCTTCCTTTAATTTCCAATATATATTGAACGATATTATTAACAGAGTTGGGTTTTATACATGATTTTGTTAGTTTTATACAGAAATCGCGGATAAAACTTTAAAACGTTGCGCATGCGCAAACCCGACGAGAAAGGAAATTCAAATATAATTAATAGGAACCGACCGAATATTCGGTTTCGGTTACGAGTTTCGGCCAGTTTCGGCCAAAAAGTAGCCGAAACTTGAGTCTTAAAAAAAAAAGATCAAATGATTTGCACTTGAAGGAGAAAAAATTTTTGTCTCCCTAAAAAAAGGTAAAATGATTTTCACGGAGGGGAAAAAATTTCAAAAAAAAAAAAAAAAAAAATATAAATTTTTTATAGGAAATACAAGTTTCGGTTTCGGTTTCGGCCGAAACTAAGGTTGATGATTATGATGGACGCTTCTCTACAAACAATCGTCTACCTTGGCCACCTTAATAAGAGAGAGAGAGAGACCCATCCATCCGTCGGGTGTGATGAAGACATTAACTCTGGCCCTTAACTGGGACATAAATCTTTTCACCAATTGGACAAAATAGAGGTGAGAGAAGCCAATATAATAACGGAGATTGGGGCGCGCTTCAATTTTCATACTTTGCTGCATTCCACTTACAATACAGGCACAAATAGGAAATGGAAATATTAACCCTTAAGGCCCTTATTATCATAAGGAACCAACCTAAAAACGTTTTTTGTTAGCTAGGGTGTTTACGGCTTTTGGATCACTCACAATTCTCTCTTTTGCTTATTTATTTAGGCTCAATACCGGGGACCGTTCCACATGCCGATTCCTCGAGGCCACCCAGCCGTTGTTTGACTTACCAACTCTTTCTAATTTGAATAAATCTCATTTGCTTTTACCACAACAACAACCAACAAATCAACTTCTATTTTGCATAATGAATTTTGATGTTGAAGTGTTTTTTTTTTTGTTTGAATTAACTTGGTGATCGATCACAAATAAAGAGGAAGAAGAGAGACGTTGATAAATGAAGAGAGAAAGGTGCTGCTGCTTTGCTTTGCTTACTATTACGTAGTTGCTGCTGTATATATACGTAGGCTATTAATTGAAATTTACAAATTGGACATTTACTCTATTCTTGAATCTTAATACCTAGTGTTTTTAATTTTTCTTACCTTTTATTTAAATTATAATTATATTAAATAAATTAATTTGTTTTTATTTTTTCTTCAAATAAAAAACTATCCTAAAACAATCAGCGCAAATTTCTCTACAGATTGCAAAAAACCCCAAGAAAATGCGTCAAGTAGTTTCGGAGTTGATGCAATGGAAGGAATTAGAAAACTAATTAATTAAATCTCGCAATTATTATTCTGTAATTAAGGATTTATATTAAACTGGCTAATTATTTTTTTATTTTAAATTAAATATATTTTAATAATTTTCAATAAGAAGGAACAAATAGAATTTAATCTATATAATTAATTATAGCACAATAATTGTGAGATTTAATTATTTAAATTTTTAAATCTCTCTCTCTTTATAACTCTGCAACTACTTGTCGGATTTTCATGGGGTTTTTTCCAATGTATAGAAAATTTCTTGGTGATGATTTCAGACGATACATCGCGATGTTCAAAACACATTTACAGGTCTATTCTCTAAAAACAGGCGTTAAAATTTAAAATAAACAAATGGGTGTTAAAAAGTAATGTAGAAACAATAGAGTTAAAAAAAATGCTATTCTCTAAACAAAATTTTAACAGCGACGTTAACATATTGCATTTTATTTCAAAGCTACTACTTTTTAGGTTTAAGGACGCCATGTTTATTTTAAACACGACGTTAAAATATTAAAGGCACCCCCTAGACATGGCATTAATTTTTAACACTATTTACTAAATGTTAACGCTTTGGCTTTAAAGTTTTTGTTTACAGAATAGCTATTTCAAGCAAGAAAGTGAATAGCATTTTTTAACGCTGATTGTTTTTAAATTACTTTTTTAACACCCATTATTTTAAATTTTAACGTCTGATAGGCTGTTGAAAACATATTCAACTAGCATGGGGGGGGGGATAAAATTTGTTAGCATATTTGATGGCGCTTTGAGATAATTGATTAAAATAGATCAAGTTGTTATTGTTGCTGTTGTTGCCTTCTCCTTATTTGAATTGGGTTTTGTTGGCCAAGCGGCCATCAAACCTATCATTAACTGAAATTTTAAGTAAATCGATCCCTGTGAAAATGTTCAATGGGCGGAGGGGGGGGGGCGGGGGGGCGGGGAGTGAGAAATTAGGGCTGGCTGATGATTGACCCCACCTCTCACTCTGTTCTGTTTGATTTTCTAACCTAAATTATTATCGGACCTTTTTTTTTTTTATTTATAATTAAGCAATATCGATAGTGTGCTCGTATAAAGTGAGACCGGGGGGGGGGGACCATAAGGCACCGGAAATAACGACCAGGGATTGATGATTGATCGATCAACGAAATTAAGACATTAAAAACAAACAACGCTAGTTGTTGGGAAAAAGGGGTGTGTGTTTTTTTTTTTTTTTTATTTTAATTCTTAGAAAAAGTTGTTTGATAAAATTCTCAAGTGCTGATGAAGGGAACGTTTTTTAAGCCACCACTAAAAAGTCCTCAATGAAATTATAAATTTAATATGACTAATTAGAGAATAATAATTGTGAGATTTAATTTGAAATTTTCTTTTTATTAACTCAGAAACTAATTGACTTTTTTACTTTCTCTTTATATATGTTAATATATGAGAGAGAGAAAGTATTGAATTTATGTCGATGTCGAGATTTTGATGGATATACACGTTTTGAGGTCCCCTGAATCCAAAAAAGTGGTTTTCGCGACATGGTCTGTCTGTGTGTGTGAATAAAATATCTCAAGAACGAAAAGAGATAGGAAGTTGAAATTTTATATTTAAGGTCACCACCTCCCTGGCACGTAACACGAAGTTTTTGATCAAAATCGGCCAAAGAGTACTAGTACTTTACTGATGCACTTTTTCAGTTTTTTTTTTAATGCTTCAACGAATTAGATTAAAATTCAAAAATCAATTATTTTTTAGATTCTCTTTAAAATGTATATTCTCATTTTGTCCTCAAAATTGTCTGAAGCACACTTTACTCTTGTACTTCATAGGAAAACAAATCTGGTTTGACAAGCACAGAACACAACTTTCGATTACCGAAGGAAGGCGATCAGTCACACCAGATTTTTGCTTTCTCTTACCCTATATAGCTCGCGCAGCTAGTATAATATAATAAAAATCCTTTTATTTTTATAAAATATATCAAGCGTGATGTCAAAAATATTTTGAAAACAAAATCTAAAATCTGGAGTGACTGAGAGGGAACACTCGCATCTCTCTCTGCATGCTGTGTGCTGTACCACCGTTTTTTGAGTTGAACAAACAAAAGATAAAAGAGCGAGAGAAAGAAAGAAGGCATTCTTTATTTGCTTTGCTTTTCTTTTGTTTTCACGTAACTAATTGAGGCGCCGGCGGATTTATTTATAAGGAGAAAAAAGAAGAAGAAAAAAAAAACATTTTTATTTTACGTATATAGAAGACAAAAAGGTAAAAATCAAGACAGAGACAGAGAGAGAAGAAATAAATAACAAGAAAGAATGAAATTTCAAGAATTTTTTTTTGAAATTGCGAATATCCTCTGTCTGTTTGCTGTCAAGTGGAAATATTCGTAAAAGGTCCCTCTCACCCCCCCCCCTTTGACCCCATCTTAATTTGGGAATATTATCCCCCTTTTCGCCTCATTTGTTGTGTGATGTACTAGACACTCATCAATTCTCCAAGAGCAGGAAAAAAACAAATAAATAAATGTTTAGTCAGTATTATTTATTTATTTTTTTTTAATGAAAAAAATTGTTTGAAATAATAAAAATCTGGTGTGTCTGTAAGTTGTACAGCACACAACTTTCTCTTGTGTTCTCTGCTCGTCACATCAGATTTTGTTCTCTGCTTGTCAGCACCAGATTTTGTTCTCTACTTGTAGCACCAGATTTTGTTCTCTACTTGTCACACCAGATTTTGTTCTCTACTTGTCACACCAGATTTTGTTCTCTACTTGTCACACCAGATTTTGTTCTCTACTTGTCACACCAGATTTTGTTCTCTACTTGTCACACCAGATTTTGTTCTCTACTTGTCACACCAGATTTTGTTCTCTACTTGTCACACCAGATTTTGTTCTCTACTTGTCACACCAGATTTTGTTCTCTACTTGTCACACCAGATTTTGTTCTCTACTTGTCACACCAGATTTTGTTCTCTACTTGTCACACCAGATTTTGTTCTCTACTTGTCACACCAGATTTTGTTCTCTCACTAGATTTTTGCTGTCGTCATATATTTAATTTCCGCTAATAAATTAAAATACAATATGTAAAATTTAGTAACATAGTATTTTGTTAACATGCTAACTATTTCTCTTGTGAAATACAGTACAAGAGTAAGGTGTGCTTAAACAATTTTGAGGACAAAATGAGAATATACATTTTAAAGAGCATCTAAAATATAATTGATTTCTATGTGTTTTAATAGAAATCATTGATGCAAATTTGAGACAATCGACAAAAAAACTAAAAAAGTACATCGGTAAAGTATTAGTACTCTTTGGCTGATTTTATTTAAAACCTTCGTGTCACTTGCCAGAGTTGTATTTAAGTTAAATATAAAATTTCAACCTCATAGCTCTTTTGGTTCTTGAAATATTTTGTTCCCTTTTTTGGGCTCAAAACGTGTATTTCTATCAAAATTTCGACATCGAATTTTAATAACAATTCTTACGTTATTCTCTATAAAGGTGGTAAAAGAATTTATACATTAAAAAAAAAAATGCCCATAAAAATCCTTCATTTAGTTTCAGAGTCCATGTGTGGAAATTGATGAAAAAATTTGAATTAAATCTCACAATTATTATTTTATAATTAATCATGTAAATATTAAATTTTATATGAATTGAAGAAATTAACGAATAAATATAAAAGTAGAATATATATATTTTTTTTATCTTTTAAATATTCAATTTCCCTAATTGAGATTTAATTATATCAATTTAAGAACTCTGGAACGACTTGACGGATTTTTTTTTAACTTAATCAAAATTTTATCTTTGTCTTTGTGATTCCATTATTATTATTATTATTATGCATATAAATTTGCAATTAAAGTGCACATTCTTGATCAGGCTGGCGCCTGCGCACTAAACATTCCGCAAATTCTTTCAACTTTGACTACTGACTGACTTTGGATAAATAAATAAACAACAACAACAAAAAGCGAATTCTTTGCTTGTAATTAAATCTAAAATAAATAAAACGTTAAAAAGCACTTTTAATTAAAGCAAGTCTGAATAAAGAAACTGTCGCGATCACCAGAGAACGGCCAACTGCTAAAATTAAGAAATATTCACCCGGACTAGCAAACCAATTGAAGCATTTTTATGGGCATTATTTTGTATGCTTTATGTATTGACAGGTTTACGGTCTTAGGTCAAATCGCACCGTTTCGATTTTGCCATCTTCAGAATCTTTTTTTTTTAAATAGATAATTTATTTAAAATTTCATATTGATATTGTGTAATTACATTCAACATATGAGCGCGCTATTATATACACAATTATTTTTCTCTTACTATATTTTACAATAATCACACGGATGCCAATGTAAAATAGATTGTAATTATTAATATCCTTGTCTAATTTTAAATAACCTTTTTAAAAAAAGTTCTGAAGAAGGCAAAATCGAAACGGCGTGATTTGACCTAAAACCTTTGACAATAAATTTGTCTTCATTTATTTATTAAAAAGAGTTTCTGCAAAATTATCGACTGAATACAAATAATTTATGGCAAGATTTCTGAAAACACTTGTAGATTATTCGCCTCTTGTGCTAGGGGTCAAAAGTTCATTTTCCCGTCTCATGCGACACAAATTTATTTCAATTTAATTGGCTGCCAATAAATTGAAGTAAATAGAGATAGGGTCTAAATGGCCTCCGATGCCGACAAAGATCTTAAAAAAAAAATTATCTATTATATAATAATTGCGGAGTGTCCGTTTGTCACGCTCTGTTTGACCAACTTCCCGTTAGAATTTTGAAACGAAATTTTGCAGTCTTATAAAGAGACGTTATGGAGAGTCCCGGGAAAATACTCGGGTCCCGAAATTCTTGTAACTTTTTGAGTTATTAATTACTAAAGTTACGATTTCTCCCATAGGAAATGTATAGAGAAATATTTAAGATCTTTGCATTTGTGTATTCTATGAATGTAAACAAATCCTCAAGCAGGCACTGGATTGGAAGACATAGTAATAATATTCTTTTCATAATTAAGAAAAGGCGATGGTCCGCCGCAGGCGGGCGGGGCAGCTAGTATTATTTAAATACCCCCCAGCGACTACGGCCCTAGTACGAGTAACTAAAACTCCTTTTTACGGAATTTATTCGCTTTAAAAAAAAGCCCATAAAAATCCTTCATTTAGTTTCTTAGTTCAGATGAAAATTCAAAATTGAATTAAATCTCACATTTATTATTCTATAATTAATCATATAAATAATAAATTTTATCTAAATTAGAATTTATTTATTTATATTTATATAAATATTCAAATGACGTTGTAGAGGGGCGGGGGGAGGGGGGGGGATAAATAAAAAAATGAAGTAACCAGTGACCCATTTGCAAGATGGTGGTTTGGTTGGTGGCTAAGTCATCGTCAGGTTGTACTATCATCATCATTCATCCTTCTTCCTTCCTAGATGCCCCTCCACACCCTCATCTTGTTCATTCATTCATACATTGCCCATATGTTGTGTCTGTGTAAATGGGGGGGACGGGGGGGCTTCTTCGTCGCTCGTGCTCTTTAAGGTTGCGCATCCGTCCATCCGTCGTTCAGCAGGTGTTGTTCTTAGGAAGAAGAGAAGGGAAAAAATTGGTGCAGATAAGAGAAGGATTCTTTTCTTTTTTTTTAAGATGATTTCCAAGTCAATCATTTTTTTTTTTTATAAATATAGAATTTTGTTCAAAAACTTTTACTTTCTTAGGCAGTTTTGTGATTTCAATCGATAACTTTTCGGTGCAGTGGATGCTTTTTTTTCTTTCCCTCTCTGGTGTCTCCTTAAATGAAATTTCAATCCTAATCCTTTCAAATAAAGTCTGTTTTGTTGACGCTTAGACTCAGAATTTACTGAACCGATTTTTTTAATATCATATTTTTTTTGAATAGGTCATCGTTAAAGTGTGTATGTAGTCTTGTAGCCTGTCACCTCTGTGTCTTTCGTGTTGGGATCGATAAAATATAAATATTTGAACCAATAAATATATTAAAACATATCATCTAGTTCTTTTTTTTTTAAATTAATTTTACTTAAAACATTTTGTTTTTAATTCCTTTTAAAAATAAATAAATAGTCATTCCCTCTCTCTCATACGTAGAATAAATAAAATAATAATTTTTCGTACAGATAGTTCCTTTTAAAATAAAACCCTTTTATTTTTAATTATTATCAATAACGATAAAACATTTTAATTCTCAATCTTTGATTAGAACGTATTAAATATTAAAGATACAGAAATTTGTTTCAAACAAAAATTGTTTAAAATCATAAAAGGAATAATTTTGTATTTGGGTGTTAAATCGATAAAATTGATAATTTAGGAGATATTTTGATTTTTTGTTTTACATTTGAGCTTCAAGTACCATTTCCTTTCTATGGGATTTGCACAAAATTAATTTTACATTTTTGCACCTCAAATATAAAATTTTATTGTATTTTGTTCTATTTTAATAATAAAATCTCGCATTTATTTAATTATAATTAGACTAATAAAATTTCTAAATTAAAAAATTTTATTTTAATTAAAAGAATAATTAAAAGAAATAATTCTATTAAAGACTCAGGGGCTCACTATAATTAGTGAGTACGTGGATGGCGACCACGAGTTACCCGAGCTCTTTTCCCTTTCTATATATGCCAGTCCTTTATTACAATAAGGGAATGTCTTTTTCCTCCCCTCCCTCCCCTCCCCTTTTCCCTTCTGGTTTTGACGACATCAATTTATAAAAATGAAAAAGAACATTTAAAAAATGGAAATTCTCTTTAATAATTCTTATTGTTATCAAAGATGGAATTTATAGCTTTTTATTTTTATTTTATTTCGTGTCTCTTCCATCAACAATATTAATTAGACGCCGATTGTCATCGGACATTAAAGGGAAAGGGAATCACCGAATTATATATGTGGGTGTAAGCTGGGATCTAAAGCAGCGCGAGCACCTGCCTTAACCCCCTACCTCTACCCCCTACCCCTCCTCTCTCTCTTTCTTTACCTTTTGATTGTTTAAATATTCATTAAAAAAAAAAGAAGGTAATATTTTGAAGTTGAAGTTGTTAGTAATAAATAAATCAACTTTATTTGTATTAAATTTATCATTTATTGTTTTCTGGATGGAGTTTAATAGTTTTCTCTTTTCTTAATGGTAAAACACTGATCTGGGGGGGGGGGGGGTTAAATGTGGACTGACTTGGGTGAGAGGGGCAAAATTCTTGAGCAAAAATCCTTAAATCCACCTCATCTAAAAAATAATTGATTTTTGAATTTTAATTAAAATCTTTGGAGCGATTTTTGAGAAAATCGAAAAAACTGAAAAAGTACATCAGTAAAGTACTAGTACTCTTTGTCCGATTTTGATTAAAAGCCTATTTTCACGCTTTCGGGGGGTGTTTAACTTACAAGGGGAGTGCATAGCCTTGATAACACCGATTTGAACGAAATTTTTTTTATGTGTAGTACTTGATGAAAAACGAATTCTGTTAAAGCGAGAGAACGCGCTTCTCAACGGTTCGTCTAAAAAAAAATGTTGAAGATTTTGCCTACATGCCTTAAGCCGTTGCTAACAATAATATTTACAAAGGTCGCATCGGTAGGGCGCATTCTTTGTAAACAAAAAATCCCGAGTTCGAATCTCTCGCCTTGTGCAACTATTTTTTTTTTTTTTTGTGTACCATTACAGAGTGTAATACTCTGCAAATGATTGCAGAGAAAAAATTAATCCCCAATGAAAAGTTGAGAGCAATAAATGAAGCTGAAAATATTGTCGTAACATGTTCAAAATTCGGAAAATGAACGACTCAACTGTTTAAAACATAAATATTATTATAAATTTATTTATGTGTCCAAATAATAGTAATATATTTCTAGTATAATATTAAATATTTCCTTATATTATATTTTTGTCAGAAAGCATTCGAATTTTCTTTAAATATATGCAACATGTTGAAAATTAAATGCCAATAATTAAAAAAAAAAACTTTTTATTTATTTATTAATATTAAAAAAATATTCTGAAACAAAAAAAAAATAGTTGCACAAGGCGAGATTCGAACTCGGGATTTTTTGTTTACAAAGAATGCGCCCTACCGATCTAGCCATCGCGACCTTTGTAAATATTATTGTTAGCAATGGCTTAAGGCATGTAGGCAAAATCTTTAACATTTTTTTTTAGACGAACCGTTGAGAAGCGCGTTCTCTCGCTTTAACAGAATTCGTTTTTCATCAAGTACTACACATAAAAAAATTTTCATTCAAATCGGTGTTATCAAGGCTATGCACTCCCCTTGTTAAATATAAAATTTCAACCTCATAGCTCAATTCCTTTATGCTTAAAATTGAACACACAGATCATGTCGCGAAAACCACTTTTTTGAATTCAGGGGACCTCAAAAACGTGTATATCCATCAAAATCTCGACATCGAATTTTGACATGAATCCAATACTTTCTCTC